>CAIGRR010220267.1:0-13544 GCA_903798365.1 Fraxinus sp. 1973-6204 | reverse complement strand
AGCATCAATCGAGCATCAAAGGTCCACCAACATCTGCAGAAAAAAAAAATCAAATAGTGAAAAGTGTGAATGAACTAAATAAAAGAAAAAATAATTCCTACTTGAATCACTACAGACATTGAAACATGTGGGAGGATCTCAAAAGTTTCTTCCAGCGTGTACAACTTCCTAGGTTCATCGATCGGTAAACCTTCCATCTCATCTCACAGTTCTCACCAACACAATGAACAAATTTTACGTGGTCGTCGATTGAAAAAAAAAAATCCAGCAGTACACACAAACAAACGTGAATAGGAAATAATTATATAAACATCTTAAAACCATTTCATCACGCATCACTGTTAAGGGAAAAATTGGTCTACATCCTAAAACCAATTCATCAAACATCAGTGTCAAGAGGAAAAATTGTCTCTGAATTAACCAACTTTGAACCACAATCCAAACATATAAANAAAAAAAAAATCCAGCAGTACACACAAACAAACGTGAATAGGAAATAATTATATAAACATCTTAAAACCATTTCATCACGCATCACTGTTAAGGGAAAAATTGGTCTACATCCTAAAACCAATTCATCAAACATCAGTGTCAAGAGGAAAAATTGTCTCTGAATTAACCAACTTTGAACCACAATCCAAACATATAAACGTACCCTTGTTATTCAAGCTTCAATAAAATAATTTATAATAATACAAACATCCTAAAACCACTTTATCAAGCATCAACACCAGCAGAAATAAAAGTTCTGAATAAACCAAGCTTCAACACAATCCAAACACATAAACGTACACTTCCTGAAAATGAAGACCCCTCTAAAATCTCAGAAATAAGAGACGGTACAGAGAGAAAATCAACCTTAAATAAACGTACATTCCTTCAAAATGAAAGCCCCTATGAAATATCAGAAATGAGAGATGATAAAGAGAGGAAGAAAGTCCGTACCAACGTCATGGAAGAACAGAACACAACCTCCGTTATTTTACTGTAAGTCGAAAAGAGGATCCGAAAGGGTAAAAATGAGTAACAACGGAACACAACAAATAGATCGTAAAGAAGAAGAACCCAACAAATAAAGCTTAAATAAAAACGTACCTTCCTTCAAAATGAAAGCCCCTATGAAATCTCAGAAATGAGAGATGATAAAGAGAGGAAGAAAGTCGGTAGCAATGTCACAGAAGAAAAAAAAACACAACCTCCGTTATTTTACAGTAAATTGAAAAGAGGATCCGAAAGGGCAAAAATGAGTAACAACTAAACACAACAAATCGATAATAGAGAAGGACCCAACGAATCTCTGATAGTCTACCAATTTTACAACATAACAACAAATTTGAATCGGAGGAATTTTGCAGTAAATCGAAAAGAGAATCCGAAAGGGCAAAAATAAATAATAACGAAACACAACAAATGGATTGCAGAGAAGAAAAACCCAACGAATCTCTAATACTTTGCTATTTCACAACATAGCAAGAAAGTTGAATCGGACGACCTCGTTAGGGTTTCAACACGGATGAAAGAAATCGCGAGAGAAAGAGGGGGAAGAGAAGCATCTAGAAATCGAATGAGAGAGAGAGAAAGAGAGTAGCGTAAAGAGGAAGATAAAATGGCAAAAGGAGGACAGTAAATTCAGAAAAAATCTCACACAGCTCGGCTCACACGGCTCGACGTATTGGCTTGCAAAAACAGTTAGGCTCAAGATGGCCAAATGGCTTAGGAACAGTGCCTAAAAACCTCCTCTTTTATATATTGTAAGGATGTGTAGTTAAAAAATAATAATTTTTTTTTATATTTGCGTGTAATATTATTTTAGAATAAAAAGTAAAAAGAGAAAATGAATTAAAATTTTAATGCATTCCAAACAGAAGTTTGAGGGACTAAAATAGAATTTCCCCAAAATTATTATACAGGGAGCAAACAGAAAATGAAGCGAATAGTAAAGGGGGAGAAGAAGCTTTATCATCGACACAGCATTCATTAGTAAATTCCACTGTATTATTTGATTGATTTAACAAATCCTTGATCTGCAGAGCTTGTATTTATACTAGATCCATTGGAACGCTCGGATTTCGGGCCGATTCGAACCAAAGACCCGACATGGTTTTGCGCGGCATTTCTTGTTCGCAGAACCAATTTCGCTTCAAAACAACTTAAATAACTAATTTCTATATCAGATCCATTGTTTAGTCACTAGCATTAGATTGGAAGTTTGAAAAAAATGCTGCGGTTAAGGGCGTTTCGTCCAACGAATGATAAGATCGTGAAGATTCAATTCCACCCGACGCACCCGTGGCTCGTTACAGCCGATGCATCGGATCATGTTTCCGTTTGGAATTGGGAACATCGCCAGGTCGTATTTTTTAGCTCATTTTTATACGTTTTTTGGGTTTTAATTTTTAGAGTTTTGAACGGGTTGATTGGTTTGTGGATATGTTGGAAATTAGTGGGTTTTGTATTTTCAGAATGCTGTTTTCTTTATTGATTGATATTTTCGGTTTAAAATGTGTTTTTTCAGGTGATTTATGAGTTGAAAGCTGGGGGTGTAGACGAGAGGCGTTTGGTTGGTGCCAAGTTAGAGAAGTTGGCTGAGGGCGAGTCAGGTAAATATTGCACTTTGCAAAATTACACATGCGTTGGGCAATATGCTTGGTTAATTTGTATATTTATATACACCAATTTGAACATCTACTATAGATAAGAATAATAAAAAATCTCAACTGAAGGGTTGTTAATGGATTCCTTCAGCCCCAGCGTTTTGTTTCATGTCCCATCGATCATTATGAATAGGGAAAGCCATGCTAGGGTAATCACTGGGGGTAAAAGTGAATGTGCAGTGGTACACATCCTTATTACTAGGGCATATACTCTGCTTGGAGAGGCAACTTTGTGATGAGTTATCTTCGAGTAGGGAAATCTTAGCTCGTTTTTGGACGTGAGGGAGTGCCATAAATCTCTTGAGCATATGACAGTTCTAGAGTCATCTGATTGTTCATTATGTGTTAGGAATCTGTTTACTTTGTTAGGGAAATCTTAGCATGCGGTTTTCACTCGAGTATATTTTACAAAGGCCAATTACTTTAAAAATGCAATCATTGTGGTAAATAATATATATATATATATATATATTATTAGTATTATTATTATTTTTTTTTTTTCTGTCCGAATTGATCCTTTTCGGTAGTGGAGGCATTGCTAATATTATATCCGTTGTCCTTTTCTTTTGTTTATAAGAGCTGAGAGGAAAACCCACTGAAGCTATACGGGGTGGGAGGTATAACTACATCCTTGCCTTTTGACTTCTTTGCAACCTTCATTGCTTCTTTTTGTTAAACCTGAGACTGGTTTATGGCACATGGTTCTAGTGTTAAACAGATTAGCTTTTATGATGATGACGTACGCTATTGGCAACTTTGGCGTAATCGATCTGCCGCTGCTGAAGCTCCACCGGCTGTGAATAATGTCACCTCAGCTTTTAGTTCTCCTGCTCCATCAACAAAAGGACGCCATTTTCTGGTCATATGTTGTGAGAATAAAGCTATTTTTCTGGATTTGGTAACAATGCGTGGCCGTGATGTACCAAAGCAGGATCTGGACAATAGATCACTTCTTTGGCAAGTGTTGAATTGATATACCTTTTGAGTTAATTTTTATGCATTACGTATACAAATTACTTTTTCCTGGTGCTTATTTGATGCACGTATTCCTGTTTGTATAAAAGGTCCAATGTTCATAAATTTCTCTGAAGACTACTCGAAAAGAATATTCTATTAAATACAAGCTTGTTATAGTGCTTCTTGATATTTGATACTGGTGATTCTTGCACTGTTTAAAAAAAAGTGGAGATTCCTTCTGCTGCTTGATCTTAGATTGATGAATTGAGTTCTGCGTACGAAGATTAATTTTTTTACTTTCAAGAATTGATGACTAAATTGGATCACTTCATGAGAACTGGCTCTTCCCATACATTTCTTATACTATCCAAAAGTCAAAATAATATATTTACCAAAACAGAGCTGGTTTCATTAGTCAAACATATTGAATTTATCATATAAGAGATTGCGATGGTAGTTCTGGAATTGGCCTGAAGTGTTTAAATAACTTGCCCTTTAGAAATCTTGTTTTGTTGTTTTTTGGTTTACTGCATCTAGAAGTGACATGATATATGATTTGTCTAGGGTGTTAAATGGAGATAGATCCCCTGGTTGTTGGCCTAGATACAGGAGAAAACGAATTAAGCCCCAGTTTGATAACCATTCTTTCAAAACCCTTTTTTTCCGTAATCATTTTCAACCACACATTTTCACAATAAAATATTCTTCACGTAAACCCAAAACTTTTCCCCACTTTTTAATCACACATTCTCCAAACGATTACTATTCACAAACTCATTCTTTGCAAAAATAACTGTCAAACAGGGGCTAAAATGGTCATTGTTTCTGTGGCTCAACCTCCTAACAGTCATTTGGATTTGTTTCTAGGATATAGTTTGAAAATATTGACTGCATTTTCTTTGCTGTCATTTTTTTTCAATAATTATGCCCGTTTAAGATGAAAAACTTATTTTAAATGCTTATAGCTTCCAAAGACTGTTGTAGTCTGGCTGTTGATGGAGATGAAAGCATATGTACAAGTTTCTATTGTAGTTTTTGACTTTGTGGGAATAAAACTATTATCATATTTCAATTACGTCTCAAAGAAAGATCAACTGCCTTGACTAAGTCTTTTGTTATATCTGCAGCATGGAGTTTCTATGCAGATCGGCTGCTAGCGATGGTCCTCTCGTGGCATTTGGTGGATCAGATGGTGTGATTAGAGTTCTTTCAATGATAACTTGGAAGGTCTCTTATTTATAGTATTTTGGTTTTCATAGTTTTACTAGTCAAGTTGCATTTCATATTCCAAGAAACAGAATTGAGGGAAAGCTTTTATTTTATGACTGCAGCTTGCTCGAAGGTATACAGGAGGTCATAAGGGATCAATTTCTTGTTTGATGACTTTCATGGAATCTACTGGCGAGGTAGGTCTGAGTTATACTACATTTCATAGTTTTGTATGTGAAAATGTGGTTGTCATGGTTATCAATTGCAAGCTGGTATCATCCTCATCTAGTTTTTTCGGACCAGAAGATGAATAATCTAACTGAAAATGATAATTGTTGATTTTAAGTGACCTGGTAATTTTGATAATAAATTAGTTGGTTTGTATGCATTTCACATGTGCACCTTCTGGTGGATGGTTAGGTGTTTGTTGAGAAAATGGGGAAACTTCCTTTGCCTTATGTTTGAAAAGCAAAAACAGTTGATAACTGGTTTTAGGGAATTATATGGTGCTGTGGGGTTTTTTTGTTGTGGCCCAATATCATTTCTGATGTCTTAGAAGGAGCATAGAATTACTAGTGGGTGGGATTCAAGGTGCCCGTAAGCACCATATTTTGAAGATTAGCTTGTTATTATAAATTTGGTCTTAGCTAACATAGGACTCGGATATTTTTGTTTAATTTGCTGGGAGGCACTACTTTATTTTTTTTCCATCTTGTGCTAATTCACATTATCTAGGTCTCATAAATAAATAGGGGATGCATTGGTTCTGTTTCAAGCAGAGGGTTCGGCCTGGAATGAGAGAAATGGATTAAGAGGCTATTTGTTTGATTTTATAACACATGGTTGACAACTGAATGAAGCTTGAAAATTTTTATAACATAGATGAAGAGGCTATAAACCATTCTCTGAGAACACCTTTTTCCAAAACTTTTTACTAAGAATTTTTTTTTTTTGGTCTTGCCAATGATGAAGTTGAGAGTTGAGCATAAAGTATACATGTGATACATGCTGTGTTAATTTAACCATGTTTTGTAAATGTTGATTCATTTCTAATTTGTGTTCTTCCTCACACTAGCTTTGCAGTTTGCTTGTTGACTTTGTAGTTAGTTATCTGTAGAAAGCAATATATTTCTTTATAAGTTATTAATAATGTCATGAAAATCAAGGATATAGCTTAGAGAATTGCAGTTGTTTTTCTTATGATCTATGATAAAGTCAAGGTTGTTTATCACAAACTTGTTGGAGACTATTTAATTATTCTCGAGGTATGTAACGTATCTGAAGACCCCCCTATAATCCTTTCATTTGACAAGAAACTGGATCTCTTAGCAATAGAAACATACTGGTGCCGCCGCTCACTGAAGGATAAGAATGATCTTTTCTTCTTCTTTTAATGTAGTAATCACCTACTTAATTCGGCAAAGATGACATTAAATATATTACAGAAAAGTTGTTGCTCTTACTACAGCCCTGCACTCCCTTACCAGGGTATGATAATATTATACTCGTGGATGAAGAGAGTATGAATCGACTATGCTTTAGAAGAGATTTATCTTGTCATGACTAATTACAGATAAGCAAACTCGGCCTAATTTAGTGACCTATGCTATGATACTTTTTTTCCCCAGTAGTACAGCCCTCTACAGCTCTACCAGATTGCTTTTTATCAAGCAAATTAACTTTTTCCGACATACCAATTGCCTTATAATTCAGTTTTCTACTAGGTTACCATGAGACTTATAGGAGATAAAACTACTATCAGAATGGATGTCTCTGCAAAGAAGCGATGGATTGATGCCACCCTATTCTCAGGCTATGATACTTTCTTTAAGCGCGTGTTAGCGCTTTGTTCCAATGAAAGTCAAATAAAACTTGTGTTAACTATGCCACCAAATTGGAGAAATGGGAAATTGATGGCTACAGAAATCTAAGGTGACCAATGTATTGCTAATATTTTGAGTTTTGGTAGTCAGCTCTATAATAATGGAAGTCCAGGCTGTAGGAAGTTCAGGATCAGAACGAGTTTTATATTTTTCATAATTTTATCGGTTGCAGTAAAATTTTATTGAGTTATTAATGGTTATAAAATCTCAATCGTGTATTGAATGTGGCTTGTATGAGCACGAGTACATTTGTTCGAATGCAAGTATATGATAATCCCACATTATCATTGTCTTTCTACAGTACTTTTGTGCGATTCTCGTTGCCTTTTCAAGTATTTTTTGATTTCTTTCGTGAGTAGCGTGCTATATGACATCCTTTGCACCTTGCTGAAATAGATGATGACAATAGAATGTAAGATAATCTCATATCTAGGATGGTTAGTTTTCTCGTCAATACAATAAAATCTATATGACCCGAAACTGCAGATATATTTATTGTGGCAAAGTAAAGATATATATCAGTATTTTTTTTTCTTTTCCTTTTTCAGTAACTCATTCACCTGTCTTCTTTAAATTTGTCACAGGCACTTTTGGTGTCTGGTGGTAGTGATGGCTTGCTTGTACTTTGGAGTGCAGACCATGGTCAAGATTCTCGAGAACTTGTTCCTAAACTGAGCTTAAAAGTAGCTATCTTCGTGTTTGTTCAATATTTCCCCGTACCCTTTATTTACTTCTTACGACATATTTCTAAGCTCTTAGTGTATGCTAAATTAAGAGCATTCTTCCTCGGCATTGTTCTGTTCATTTTGATGGTAATTTTAATTTCCTTTTGCCCTTCCAATGATATTATTAGGCACATGATGGCGGGGTTGTTGCTGTTGAGCTTTCTCGAGTGGTTGGTGCTGCACCCCAGCTTATTACAATTGGTGCAGACAAAACTTTAGCCATCTGGGACACCATTTCTTTCAAGGTTCCCGATTCATTCTGAATTAATATATTAAATCTATAATGAACCTCTGTTTTTTAACCTCTTTCTTCTCACTTTAGGAACTACGTCGAATAAAACCTGTTTCCAAATTAGCTTGTCATAGTGTGGCATCTTGGTGCCACCCTCGAGCACCAAATCTTGACATCTTGACATGTGTTAAAGATTCTCATATATGGTATGTATACTCTCTCTCCGCCTGCAGGTTTTACATATTGTAAATCCACTTATTCTGACTATTTTGTAAATGAGTAACGAGATACTTTGAGCTGTAGTACACAAGTTTGAAACAAGAATGACATAACTCAAGAATCCATCTTGCATATCCTTGTTTGAGGGGAATGTGAATTTCTATTGAATCCTTTACAGGGCTATTGAGCATCCAACTTATTCAGCTCTTACGAGGCCATTATGTGAACTCTCATCACTGGTCCCACCACAATTACTTGCATCTCACAAGAAGCTTAGGGTATGAATATAATACTATCTATTTTCATTGTAGAAATTATCTACAGTGAGTGATTAGTCTATGATAATTCATATTGGCCATGTAGTTGATTTTCTTTGAATTTATATCTAGGTGTATTCCATGGTTGCACATTCTTTGCAACCCCATCTTGTTGCTACTGGAACCAATATTGGTGTCCTTGTATGCGAATTCGATGGAAAATCACTTCCACCTGTAGCTCCACTGCCAACACCACCAGGAAGCCGAGAACATGCTGCTGTATATGTAGTTGAACGGGAACTGAAACTGCTACAGTTTCAATTGTCTAACACTGCTAACCCTGTTCTTGGAAGTAATGGCTCCTTGAATGATGCCGGAAGATTTAGGGGGGAGACATCAGAACAACTCCATGTCAAGCAAATAAAAAAGCATATTAGTACTCCTGTTCCACACGAGTCATACTCAGTTCTCTCTATGAGCAGTTCAGGGAAGTAAGTAGTATTGTGTTTCTTATCTACCAATTATTTAGCATGATGATCAAGAATTTTGATTTCCAGAGATATTTAAGCTCAACATTATCATATCAGCCTTAAAATGTTCTTAGGAATCTTAGCTATTGCGATCTCCTTTTTGTTGGGCTGTTTTCAAGTTTCTTTGGCGTTTTCATATTTGTTATTTTTGGAATTGACGATTGTACCATAAAAGTATTTTGATTGATTTTCTCTGCATTTGTTGCAGGTTCCTTGCCATTGTTTGGCCTGATATTCCGTACTTCTCAGTTTACAAGGTCAGCGATTGGTCTATTGTTGATTCAGGCAGTGCAAGGCTTTTGGCTTGGGACACTTGTAGGGACCGGTTTGCTCTGCTGGAATCTGCATTAACTCCCAGAATGCCAATAATCCCAAAAGGCAGCTCATCAAGAAGAGCAAAGGAAGCTGCAGCAGCTGCCGCACAAGCTGCTGCAGCTGCTGCTAGTGCAGCTTCATCTGCCAGTGTTCAAGTTCGTATCCTGCTTGATGATGGAACCTCAAATATATTAATGAGGTCAGTTGGTAGCCGCAATGAACCAGTTATTGGTTTGCTCGGGGGAGCGCTACTAGGTGTTGCTTATCGAACATCACGAAGGATTAGCCCTGTTGCAGCCACAGCTATTTCAACACAGTCTATGCCCTTGTCAGGATTTGGAAATAGCAGCCTTTCTTCTTTTAGCTCCATTGATGATGGATTTTCTTCACAAAAATCTTCAGCTGAAGTGCCACCTCAGAACTTTCAATTATACAGCTGGGAAACCTTTCAACCAGTAGGAGGTCTTCTGCCTCAACCAGAATGGACAGCATGGGACCAAACTGTTGAGTATTGTGCTTTTGGCTATCAGCAATATATTGTCATATCTTCCTTGCGCCCTCAGTTTCGGTACTTGGGAGATGTGGCAATTCCTTATGCTACTGGGGGTGTTTGGCACCGAAGGCAGTTATTTGTTGCTACACCAACCACCGTTGAGTGTGTTTTTGTGGATGCTGGTATAGCACCTATTGACATTGAAACAAAAAAAAGAAAAGAAGAGATGAAGCTTAAAGACGCACAAGCAAGAGCAGTTGCAGAACATGGAGAATTAGCATTGATAGCAGTTGATGCCCAACAAACCTCCTCACAAGAAAGGATAACATTGAGATCCCCGATGTTGCAGGTTGTCAGATTAGCTTCGTTTCAGCATGCTCCCTCCATACCTCCATTTTTATCATTGCCTAAACAATCAAAAGTTGATGGTGATGATTCATCGATGCCAAAAGAGATAGAAGAAAGGAAAGTCAATGAGGTTGCTGTTGGTGGTGGTGGGGTTGCGGTGGCTGTTACTAGATTTCCAGCAGAGCAGAAACGACCTGTTGGACCACTTGTTGTTGCAGGGGTGAAAGATGGTGTTCTATGGCTAATTGATAGGTACATGTGTGCTCATGCAATATCGCTCAGCCATCCTGGTATCCGTTGTCGGTGTCTTGCAGCCTATGGAGATGCTGTTAGTGCAGTAAAATGGGCAAGTAGGCTTGGTAGAGAGCACCATGATGATTTAGCACAATTTATGCTTGGGATGGGTTATGCCAACGAAGCACTTCACTTGCCTGGCATATCCAAGAGATTGGAGTTTGACCTGGCAATGCAGAGTAGTGATTTGAAAAGAGCCTATCAGTGCCTCCTAACAATGAGCAACAGCAGAGATATAGGACAAGAGGCTCTGGGGTTGGACTTGAATGACATTATGAATTTATCTTCTAAGAAGGAAAATATTGTGGATGCTGTTCAAGGAGTAGTTAAATTTGCGAAGGAGTTTATGGATCTTATTGATGCTGCAGATGCTACTGGACAAGCTGACATTGCTCGCGAAGCTATTAAGAGGCTAGCTGCTGCAGGTTCAGTAAAAGGAGCTTTAAGAGGTCATGAGTTGAGAGGACTTGCTTTACGCTTTGCAAATCATGGGGAGTTGACACGGCTTAGTGTACGTGTTCATGTTCAACTTTTTTCATTTTCAGTTCTGTTTTTATTACGTCTTTGATGCGCACTAAAAATTTAGACCTCTATATCTTGCTGCTAACTTTTTTGATTAACTGTGAAACTTGATTGTGGTAAAACAATATAAAACCTATCTATGTATGCAACTCAATCCAATTGAGCCTAATGTGATTTTGGTCAGCTATGTAAATCCTATTCCATATTCAGCTCTATCTATATTGATTTCTGTCAAATTTCATCCTTCCATATCTTTAGTTACTTTTATTTCAATTAGGTCTTTAATGTTTCCATCCACGGTGATTTTTTTGTTCTTCATCAACTCTATTAATAGTCTTCACTGGATATGGCAACACCTTAACCATGATTAGTGATGCTCTCACTTTCCTATCGCCCATTCAAGATGTGCAGTCCAAAATATATCGTATTACATGTACACGATTTTGCCGTTATTTTGGAGTAGATTGGTCTTAGTATATGCTTTCAGTGAAATTAAATGAAGGTTTTACCACCTCAGTATGTCTTGCCACCCTATGAAACTTTTCTTTAAATTCAGGAAGTAATCAGCATGTTTGGTTGACAGTTAAGGTTCTGATATTTGCATGAATGAATCTATGTACTCCTGTATATGTTGCTAGTTCTTTTGTGAAGTCAATTATGGATTCTTAAACAAAGTGAAGGTTACGATTTGGGTTGATCTAAGATCTCTAGCCAAGATCAGAAGGGGAATAAAAGCAAAAGGGGAAATTTGTGATATGTTCATTGGTGCCTTGGTGACAAGTTTATGGCCCTTGCTATTGCAGAAAGGTTGTGGCCATATTATCTCGTGGCTGAATGAGAAAGGGAGAAAGGAAAGGGAAGAAGCAGCAGCAAGAAAGAGAAACAAAAGGAAGGAAAATGAAAATAAATAAATATATATATATATATATATAAGAACAAAGAAAGATATTTGCACCAACTCTTAAGACAAAATAATCTCGTTAGATGTTATTAATTTGTTACTTAAAAGTCTTAAAACAGATACTGGAATTTTCTGCACCTGAATTTTGGTGATCTGTTAGTTGCATGAGAATTATTTCTGTGAATTATATTAATAACTTCTTATTTTTCGGTTTTTTTCTCTCTGACTTGTGACTATGCATGCATCTTTTGCAGAATATGGTGAACAATTTGATTTCAGTTGGTTCGGGACGGGAAGCTGCCTTTGCAGCTGCTCTGTTGGGAGACAATGCACTCATGGAGAAAGCATGGCAGGAGACCGGGATGCTTGCTGAGGCTGTGCTCCATGCTCATGTATGATTTGGTTAAACCTTATTTCATTTACATTGCTAAATAATTAAGTACAGAGTCTGACTAACCTCTTTTTCCTCAGGCTCATGGTCGACCTTCATTAAGAAACTTAGTTCAGGCATGGAACAAGATACTGCAGAAAGAGATGGAGCACACGCCATCCACCAAAATGGATGCTGCAGCCGCATTTTTGGCTTCCCTTGAGGAATCCAAGCTCACAAGCTTGCAAGATGCAGCAAAGAAGCCACCAATTGAGATTCTACCTCCTGGCATGGCGTCGTTATATGGTCCGAATCCAGGTCAATCTAATCAGAAAAAACCTGGTCCTGCCATGCAGAATTCGCAGCAGCAACCCGGAAAACAGTTGCTCTTGGAAGGACCTACGACCACAACTCCAAATGCATCTACACCACCTGAGTCAGGTGCTGCACCCACTACAGAGTCAGATACTACAGTGTCAGGTGCTCCACAGAATTCAGAATCGGGGGCTCCACCTGCACCTGAATCAGGAGCTCCGCCTACACCTGAACCTGGTGCTTCGACTCCGGATTTAGGCGCTCCAGCACAATCTGAGCCAGATGCTTCAGTTACCCCAGTCCCAGAGTCGAGTGCTCCAGCTCCTCCTGATGTGAACGATAAAACTTCGGAAAATCAGAACCAGACATCACCACCGAGTGTTTCAGAACCTAATGGAACCGAGGAAAGTGTCCCGCCAGCATCCAAGAGTCCTCTGCCTGGACCCACGACTGCTCATGATGTCCCGAAGCAACCAGATAAACAAGAGACAGCTGTCCGTCCCGAACTCTCATTGATCGACTTCAGTTGACAAGCAAACCTTGACACTACAGCATATCAGGTGTTCTACCGATGTTCTCTATATGGATATCTGAAACTTGTGCATTCTGTTCCTTTATCATACTAAGGAAGCATTACAAATATATATTGGAAGTTGCATTCTCATATCACGAGAATCATTGCAACATCTTGACTTTTGATTACTGGAGTTGATGTTGCACTCTGATGTAGATGGCCCTCACATTTTCATGTCCTTCCCTAGTCTGTGTATTGTTATCCCTGTCGTCTAGAGTGCATTTGCTCTGTTTGTTTTAGATTTGTCATCAATTTTCTCGCCGGTTTTTTTGTGTAGCATGTTTTTAAAGCCTAGTTAACAAAATTGAAATTTATCTAAGATTTTGCGGTTGTACTGTGAGGAAACTGATCGACCTACCCGTTGTTGTGTCTAGTATTTCATATCAAGTATGTATTTGTATTGTATTTGTTATTCCCACATATCCGAAAGGTATTAAATGATTCCATTTAACTATAATGCATCTTGGGGTTGACATGTAGCTGAGCATGTTTGGCTAACCTTGAAAAGTTTAGTTGTAACTTTTAAGTGACTTAAATCAAATGAGTTTTGAAGTTCAATATTTATAATTGGTATTAAATGATTATTCAGCTCTAGTTCATTTTGAGTTGATATGTATCTGGGCATCAAGGCCGTACCTGTGTTTCGCGAGGCCTGAGGCGAACTTCAAAATTGGGGCCCCAAGTCATAACAAACACTCATCTTTTTCTTTTAAAACAGGCTTACGAAACTAAATTTGTTAACTTGA
>CAIGRR010220255.1:0-16757 GCA_903798365.1 Fraxinus sp. 1973-6204 | reverse complement strand
AAAGTCAGGGCCTCATCCTCAATAACATGACATTTCATTTGAAACTCCTCAAATTGAGCAATGTACTCAGTCACTAACCGATTCTCTTGTTTAAGAGTAGTCCATTGAGTAAAAACCTCCAAATCTAAACAACCGTCAAAAGTAGGAGCATCTACTTTATTGTTTCTAAAGAGACATTCCTTATGACGTAGAAGAGAATGAGTACTTTGACAGTCATAGCCTCGTTCTCGCTCACGAACCCAATCCCCATCCCTACGGTCGTGTCGAAAATATTTTTGATCACATTGTTGACAACGATATTATCTATTATAGGACACTTCAGAATTATCAACATCAGTCGAATGAAAGATTTGCTTAAAATTGTTCAGACTAGTGTTAGGCCCCTACTCTTTTCAAGAGTACCAGTCATTTGGATTTGGATAGCTGCTATTTGTTGGGTGAGTGCATCGAATTGTGAGGGGTCCATGGTTAAAGTACTGAAACTAGAAGTGATAAGACGACCACTACGCAGTTGCATGCACTGTATTAGCAACTAAATGACGTGCAATGAAGAGATCAATGAACAATAAGTGCAAGTAAAGAAAAATAATAAGTCGAGCATTTTTTTTTAATTTTTAATTTTGGGATTAAATAAATCCAAATATAGCAAGCTAATACAGCTGATCCATGTAAAATAACAAAGCAGATGTCAAATACTATTCAAAAATCTAATTACATAAAATAAGTGAAGGTAAAATAGGAATTTAACAATTCTAGAGATTCAGTCACGTGAATGTTAGGTAAAAATTAGAATAACAGCCGCACAAAGAAATTAATCGATACTATTTTAAAAATAAATAGTAATATAAACTAAAGATAAAGAAATAGTAGCTCTCCCTTTTGATCGTCGAAGTAGCAGAGCTAATGAATAAATTCGTCAAAGTAAACGAACAAATCAACAAAATCGTCGAAGTATCGAGCCAACCAACAGTCAAAGAAATACTTAAAAAAACGTTAGAAAATACTTTTTTCGCACCTCTCTCTCTCTCTCTCTCTAACTAAAAGCAAATTACAAAAATAGGGGCCCAAAACGAGACCCAAAGTACCAATAAAGCTACCCACTATTCAGGGATAACATGCCACACTGAGGCCTAACAAAAATACCAAACCAGACCTTTTTTTTACCAAAAAGAATTACAATTTTAAGAAAAATAGAGGGGAACAATACATAAATAATGTATTAAGTATCACTATTTCAAAAATAAGAAAACAAGTTTCAAATTTCAAAAATCAGGTTTTTTTAAATTTTTGTTTATGAAATAATAAATTATTAAATCAATTTATTATTAAATATTTAATTCTGATATAATATAATTAACCCACCCCACTTCCACTTCCACCACTACCGCTCCGAGGACTATTTCGACGACCGGTCCGACGACTGTTCCAGCGATTGATCTGAACCGACGATCAGTCCGACGACTATTCCGATGATCCTTCCGTCGTCGCTTTATTTCGGCGTTTGTTCCAATTCCGGCAATTGTTCCAACTCTGACAATATTCGGACGATGGACCCCCCCACCCCCCCCCCCCCCCCCCCCCTAAATACGCAAATGCTTGTTCTAACTAAATTAAGTTAATAAGCTGACATTTAATTGATGCGTTTTGTCAGATTTTGGTGGAATCGTGTAATTTCTATGCAAGCTTGTCAGTCTGATTTTATCACATATCAAATGTGTGTGTTTGTGGGCGTGCGTCGCATGGATTATTCAAGATTTTATTTTGTTGTGTTTTTACTAAAAATTGTAGATTTTGTGATGCTTACAATTTATTTAGATGTTAGTATAGACGTATTGTATGCATTTGGGGAACTGAGATTCTAAATTTGTTGGATTTATTTATATGACTTGGTTTAAATTTTTATGTGAATTCTATAGATTTGAATGCGGGATATTTATCGGATGATGGATTGCCGAACCGAATGGGTCAGGGGGACATGTCTGTCTTTCGGGACGCAGTTCAAGATTGTCTTGACTATGATCCTGAAAGTGCCATGAAATCTCTCAAGTCCAAGCAGGACAAGAGATCCAATGATGCTGAGGTTGAGAAATTTTCAGGTCTGCGAATTCGGTACGTTCAGCTTCAGGTTTACTAGAAAAATACTTGCTTGATGATAAAATTGTGACATGTCCGGCAAGCCTTTTTGGGCAGAACTTGACATTACCAGTGACAAGATTTTAACTCTCATCTTATGTAACATTATTCAGTCCCATGCAATATGCATTAAATTTTGCCTCTGCTTCATAAATTTCAATTGGTGATGGAAGATTGGGTCACTTGCTCTATGTTAACTTGAAATTTTCTTACACAAGCGTGCTTTAGGCAGTTGGGCATAACAAAAGAGTGAATGGTGGTTAAATCTTGCAAATTTGTTAGAGAATGCCTCAAATGCAATGGCATATCCAGCTTATTGCTTCTTTATGGGATCATTCAGTGTAACATTTCATCCGACTAAACTAAAATTTTATAACTTTGTCGATGAATTTTTGAACTATTAATTATTCAAGTCACATTAATAAATTCAAATTACTGTATAGTTTTATTCAATCTATAAAAATTGCTAATGTAAAATTATATCTTAGCTAGGACAATGCTTCTATGTGTCTGTCATCTTCTTTGTCCAAACCTTTCAATCTTTTCATAATTATTATAGTTCTCTGCTCCCTTCAGTAGAAAGTAAAAGGGCTCGAGAGCTTACCTTATTATTGGAGAAAGATATGGACCCTAGTTTGGGTTCTTGCCGCAAGCCACTTTTGGATGTCATTGGACTGTTGAAAACTAATATAACCTTTCTTCACTCAAGCTCTTGCGGCTCAATCTCTTATTTGATAATAAAACTAGTTTCCCTATTTTTAATAATAAGCTTACCACGTGCTAGTTTTTCCATCATCCTGTCCAGAGCAAATTGAATGAGACCAGGTAAAAAAAGGTTATCACTTAGCCAAGGAATGAAGCTGTGTCCTCTAGCTTAAAGTAGCAACAGTTCAGGGTTGACTTGTTATTTCTTTAGCTTCTTTCAGTGGGTTATAATTTTTCTAGACTTGTATTCTTGATGTATTAACTAGTCACATTTCAACTGCCACCCTGGCATTCCTTAAGAATTATCCAGGGGGATTCATACTGTTGGTGGAACCTATTTATCTACTATTTTTGTTGTTTATTTTGTCTGGTACAGGAATCTGATGGTATCACCTATTGAACTCAGCAACCGTTTGTCAGATATAAGATTTGTTCGGTTACCTGCTTTAAAGTACGTAAAAACAACACTTGAATAAGTACTCTAATAGTTTCCTAGATGCAATTTCATATAGTCATTGATGGCATTCCTTTTGAGCTTTAGGAATTCTCTGATTGGAGATACTCTTTCTGGGTGTTGGGCCACAATTGGAGTTTTAACTGATAAGGGACAGCCTAGAACTAGTTCTGCAGGAAAGACTTTCGCTATTTGGAGAATGGGATGTTTGGATGAAAAGACTATTTCTATTTTCTTGTTTGGTGATGCTTATCAGAAAAACTGTGATGAGAAAGCTGGAACTGTGTTTGCTCTGTTCAATTGCAATGTCCGCAAGGATAACTCGGTATAATTTTTATTTTGTTGATTCATTTTCATGGGAATTCTTCAGATCTTAACTTCTCTATATATTTTTCTCCAGGAAAATGGATTCTCGTTGAGTGTTTATTCAGCAATGCACATTTTAAAGATGGGTACTTCAGTGGATTATGGTATTTGTAAGGGTAAAAGGAAGGATGGAATGGCTTGCACGCTAGTTATCAACAAGTAATACCTTCTCCCATGCATCTTTTATGTAGAATAAATTAGAGTAGTCCCTGGTCCATTTCACCTTCTAGTGATATTTCCCCTGATGCTGATTCAGTTATTATGAATGGGCATATAACTATCAATTTTTTGTATTATTTAACCTTATAATTAAGAAATCTCTTTGCACCTGCAGGCGCCAAGGAGTATATTGCAGCTACCATAAACTGGTAAACTCATGTTACCCGCTCTTGTCTTGCTTAAGTCATCCGAAAATTATACCCGAATATAATCAAATTTTTTTATTAACTATTTTTTCTTTAAGAAAAAATCGGAGCAATATTCAGTTACAAGGACAGAACTAAAAGGAGGGTAAGTAATCCTGTTCAAGCCATTAAAAAGGTTCCATGGTGATTTATTTTTCCCCATGATGATTCTATTGAACTTCTTGTTTCAGGAACTTAAGGACAGCCTTTATAGACCGTCGCAAGTCAAAGGGTATTTACATTAATACTGCGAGTGATAGAACAAACTTGCCAAAATCCTCAAAGGCTCCTGTGAAATTGTTGTCTGTTGAAGGATTAAGAAAGGCATTAAGGTTTGTTTGAAATATTTCGATTTTGTACATGCTGTATTGTCGTATTTGATGGAAAATAGAATCTAGACCATTTCACTGTGTATTTTCTCTTATAACATTAATATTAGATAGCAGATGTTTAGATCGAGCTAAATAGTTTAGAAGCATCCAACAGCATCTTACTAAGACCCTATATTCTGGTTCTACATAAGAATAATGTCTTCCTCGCTCTCTTTTCTAACTTGAGTAGCAATGTTTCGTAAATTATCTTTCTGCATTTTGAAAGCAACATTCTTGTGTTGGCTATGTGGAGTCTAATTATGTGGTCTAATTATTCCCTCAACTGCAGAATCGGCTTAATTTCTTTCCTTATATAATAAATTTGGGGGGTGGGGGAGGAGTTCTATCTTGGTGTGAGGAAACCTTCTAATCGCCTTCATTATAGTGAAAAATCTGTAGCGGCGAGGGTGAACCATTAAAAAGCTGTGCTTTTTGTTTCTGATTTCTTTCCATTTATCATTGTTCCTGGAGCTATGGATTAAGGTTTAATTCTTAATGACTCGTATACTACTGTTTCATCACTTGGATATATATGCTGAAGGATTCAGTTAACTGAAAATTGTATTACCATAAAATTTCATGGTGCAGCAATGCGAGCAAAGTGACCACTAATGTACACTCACAAGGAATACGATTTCTCACTGAAGTTACAGGTTTGGGATGATTTCATTAGTCTACATTCGTCTCATGAATGGTCCATCATATTGCTGTTAATAGATATATTGTTGGCAATTCACAGAGAAAACAGGTTCAAAACCAATAAAAGAAGCATCTAATGTTCCACCTCAACCCATGAGTAAAACAGACAGCCGGTGAGCACAAACTTGTCTATTCATATATTCTGCTTTCAACTTAACACGAACTTGTGTGTTCTCGTGCTGAAAATGCCGTGTTTAGGTCCTTGAGAAAAGATATGCACAGAAGTAGACCAAGCCAACAACCAGATTCCAAGAAAATCAAACTGGATCAGAGGCAGGCTCCAGTAGAGAAAGGCAAGCAGGTTGGTAAAAAGATGATTGAACTAGATTTGTTTAGCTCAGATGACGAGCTTTAGTGGCATGTGCCGTAAAGTTGATCGGACAGTATTAATGACGAAAAAGAAGCTAAAATCTTGTTTATAGTATTATCCAGTTCCATCTGTCCTAGGAGTTATGTTCTTCATGGTTGACCCCTCATTTCCCTGAATGCATGATAACAATTCCAAAAATCTGGAAATGGCTAGGAACTGTATGATCCTTAAAGATGCAGATGTTTGAGAAATACGCTGTCGTAGTTGCTTTTAGTGAAGTTTTGGGGTGCTCCGTTGGGCTGTAATAAATTCTACATGATGAGATGCCAACATGAATGAGAAGACATGTACATGGATTTATTTGCTCTTCTAATGCATACATCTGAACCCATAATTTGATACTAATTTCCTAGTTTTCCCAGTAATCACATTGGCGTACCATGCCGACTTTTTGCGGGCAAAGCTTGAATCATAATTAAGCATGTGGAACACACTTTTTATCTATAGGGCCCACAATTTATTATCAACTTTTTAAATCACTAGTCAACGTTTAACGTGCGTTGTACGTTATTATGAAGTTGTTTATAAGTACTATAAAAATAATATTTGAATATGTGTGAATATTAATTAATTTAAAATTAATATCAGGAAATATATACTTGATAATGAATGTTAAATCATTTATTTAATTGTTAATTAAGTAAAATTGGATGTTAATTAAAGTACATTGACGCGAATAATGAAATGTATTTTTGAATGTGAAATAATTAATTTATAATTAGAATTAATAACATTGAAATATATAAATGAAAATGAATGTTAATTAATTGAAAATTAGTAATAGAGAATTTATATATTAATGAAAGTTCACAGGTGAAATGAATTTATATGGTAACTAAATATGAAATAAATTAAATATATATTAAAAAATGAAAAGTAATGTGTTATTGAAATAATTAAATTATAATAGAGTTAAAATCTTTAGAAAAACATTCTCATTTGATGTGATATTTAATATATTATAAATATATTTTGTAAGACTTGTTGCTTAAGTTTTAACTTAAGCGCTCTCAAATAGGGGCAGACGCAGACTTTAAAGTTAGGGGGGCACAATTAAATTTGCAAGAAAAAGTTGGGAGAAATTTTACAATAAAAAATTTACGTCCAAAAAAATCATATTTCATGCAATTTTGCATTCGAAAATTTACATGAGATATGATTTTTTCAAATTTAAAATTTTGAAATTTTTTGATGTCACATTCCATATAAAATTTTCTAATAAAATGATGAAAATTATATTGAAAAATTTGTATCGCAAAAATAAAAAAATGTTAATGAAATAATTGATTTCTTTTTTAAAAAATGCTAGTTAGACGTCTTTCTTTAAAATTCACGTTTTACGTATTTTTTTTACTATTTTTGATATTTGTTTGGACTATTCGATATGCTCATAATGTAGTTCTCGAAATAAATTTCGAGATGACATAAGTAATTTGTAGCTTCAATTAGCGTACGATTGTTAGATAATTTTTAAAATTAGCATATTATCGAAATTCAAATTTATTGTGATTTTGTCCATGTTTGGTGAAGATTAAAATCAAATTTTTAGTAAATTTTTAAAAAAGTTAAACAGTTATGAATTTCATGAAATATTTTATTAAAATTAATTGTTAACTTTAATTTAGATTAAAATTTAGATTTCAATCGATACCAAACATGATTTAAAAAAAAAAATCTTCAAAAGTTTGGGGGGGCACGTGCCCCCCGGGCCGCCAGTGCTCTCAAACAAGTACTAAGTCATAGCAATATTTTAAAAAAAAAAAAGAAGTGATAAATAAGAATTATTTTAGGCAAGAATTAGTTGAAGTTGCTTGTAATGAAAGGAACAACAATTGATCGACTAAAACAATATATATATATATGTTTTTGTTACACCGTAACGAGTTCAATTAAGTAAGTTCTTGTGGTGTTTAATTCGAACATTTTCATCTCCATGAAAAATATTTAACCTCGTCGAATCTATTTTGAGTATACACGCTTCACAACATTTATGTATATTTCTTGAAAATAAGTGTACTTATAATATTTTAAATCATAACAAACTTTAATTTACTATTTAAGATTGAAAGTTGATGGAGTGGTTGTGCACTCAATTTAACGTAAATTGATGTAGCGTCTCTTTCTAATGACGTAATACTCAATTATTTATGAGATAATATAAACTTATTTATTAAGTTACTTAGCTTAATAATAGGTGTAAGTAATCAACAAAGTAGTACTATGTAGCCCCGCCCACTACATATTGCTTTTAAACGACGTCGTAAGACTCCCCCAACCTTTTTATTAGTGTTCTCTCATTTTTGCGTCCAAAATAAGTCAAGTACATACAAATTTAGACCTTCATTTTTTAAAATTTATTTTTTGTAACTCTTTTTGAATCACACATTCTTAAGAGCCTGTTTGGTAGAGATTAAAATTGGATTAAAATTGAAAAATTAATTTTTATTGTTGACTTTTATTAGACGAGTGTGACCCAATAACAATCATATTTTCAATTTTAATTGTTATCAAACAGACTCTTAATAAAATAATTTTTTTGCACATAAACTCATAATTCTTCTTATTTTTTAACTATTCATTCTTTAAAAAAAAAAAATCATGTGTAAAGTACATCCATATCTCGTTTAGAGTAACAAGTCTTTAAATTCCAATATTGGAGTCGTTACATTTGCCCCCATGAATTAGTATGTGTAGTTAACATCTGTAATAACGATGAAATCTTGTGAATGAATGGGAAAAAAAAAATTATAAAAGGATTAAACGATTCAATTTGATTTTAGTTGAAACCGTTTAATTTTGAAATTTTAACCGTTGCAAAGAATTTTGTTTGAAAATAGGTCAAAATCGCCGAACTTGATTTTTCTCTTCTTCGAAATGTTCCTTGAAATTCATCTATTTGCTTATAAACCCTTTTTGTGCTCCACATAGGAATGGACCAAACTATTAGCCCATTTGACTCCCATTAATTCATAATACATTTTTTTCCCTCTTTTTTTAATCACATATTTTCCAATGAAATAATATTACATATAAATTAATTTTTTTAAACTACACATTCTAAAAAAAAATTAAAAAAAATACTATTTCATAAATTACAACATCAAATAAAGGGGGCCAAAGATTGACCTATTTGCTTCGTCACACTTTACGTTTTTTAGAACACTTTAAAATCTACAAACTCTAGCGATTAAAGTAAAGTGGGTTACTTATGTAGCTGCAATGGACATTAAAATAGAAATATTTCATATTTTTGTGGTACTGATTTAACTTTGTGAAATTAATCATTCGAGTGTCACGTCATTAAATATTAACGTGCTATATTCAATGGGTGTTTGGCCCCCATTTTTTCTAGGAAGAATTTGTTTTTGAATAGTGATTGATGAGAGAATGTGTGGTAAAAAAGTGATAAATAATTTTTGATTTGTGTGTAATATTATTTTATTTGAAGAATATGCAATTGAAAATAAGTACGGTAGAAAAATGAATGAAAAAAAGAGAGAAAGAATGGGGCTTAAGATAAAGATTTAAGCCCATGTTTATCTATTATTTTCAAAAATTCTGTTTTCTACAGTAAATAATTTTATCCACATATTTATTCAATAAAATATTACACACATAAATCAATAAAGTTACTTTAAATTTCATCCACACATTCTCAAAAAATACTATTCCTTAAATCATTCTTGAAATTTTAACGGGTGACAAACACACCCTAAGCCCTCGGATAAAAATTGAAAAAATGTAATATTTGAAAGTTGACAAAAGATATGCAACGTGTCCCAAAATTTATTCATCCCTCTCTTGCAGCTTGAAAATCGAAATCATTAGGTTCAAATTTCTCTCTCTCACACTGTGTTTGTGCGGGAAAATTTATTTGTTTGATAAATGTAGCTGTGGGTTAGTTGCTATTTGATTATTATATAGCCCAATTTTGGGGTTTTAATATTATGATTAGGGTTTTGTTACCGTATATTTTAAGATTTCTCATTGTTCTTCGACTGATTTTTGCAGTTAAATACCTTTGCTGACAAACAAACTCCCTGGGAATACTCAATTCAATTTATTAGAGACGAAGGATCCAAGGGGATAAATAGTTCGCCGGCCGGAGCTAAGTTAAGGTTGCGGGTGGCGAGGATGAGCGCGTCGAGGTTCATAAAGTGCGTCACTGTCGGCGATGGGGCTGTGGGTAAAACTTGCCTTCTCATTTCCTACACGAGCAACACCTTTCCTACTGTAAGTATTCTTGTACCTTTCGCTTCTTTTAAATTACCATATTCCTTTGTCTTTGTATCTTTGTCTAAGTCTTGTTTACTATATCTTGAATTCATGATCGATCTATAATAATTCTTCTGTTTTCTGGCTTGAGGCTGCTTGATTAATCTATTGAGTACCCAAATCCCCTCTTCTCTTGCTAGAAAATGGGAAAAAACTATTTCTTGGAATGAAACAAACAACGGAATTATTTCGCAGGGGGTTTTATTTCTCTTCTTTTACTTCCACAAGGGAGAAATGATTGATTGGGGAAAAAAAATTAAATAAAAAAGAGAAACTTTGCTGCAGTCTGATCCTTGACCCACCTTCCTGTGCTATTGATAAACTGATCATAGGGACCAGTGCTTCATCCCCTACTCAACATAGGGCCTCCAAAAGAACTGTCCCTACTGTCCCAAATCAGGATAACACTGTCCCCCCACCCCAGTTAAATCTTGAATGGCTATCAGAGCATGGTCAGGTGATTCTAGGAAGGCACATTGTACAGCTTGATGAGGAGCTAGAAAGAGCTCACTGAAGCAATTTATCGAAAGTGGTTTGGTGTTTGAGAAATAAATGAATCCAATATTAGTATACACTATTGTGGGTTCTCCTCTGAGGGGGGTGCTTGTGGAGTTGTGTACCTCTATAGAAAAGGAATGGAAGTCATGAAAGGAGATAGTTATAGTATTATGGATTTCAAGGAATTTTTCTATTTGGGTTTTGTTTTGGGTGTCCTAATTTTTGCACTCTACCCTGATGCTTGATCGAGAAGGGTTCTTGGGTTATTTGACCACTTGTCAGGGTAAGAAGATAATACATATTTACACATTACATGTCTTTGGTCCTTTTATTTTTGATGGCTTTCTTGGTTCTAATTGAAAATGTTAACGATATCTTGAACTTTTTTTGGATTTCTGGAAAAAAGGAATGGAAGTCATGGAAGGAGATAGTTAATAGTATTTATGGATTTCAAGGAATTTTTCTATTTGGGTTTTGTTTTGGGTGTCCTAATTTTTGCACTCATATGCCCTGATGCTTGATTGAGAAGGGTTCTTGGGTTATTTGACCACTTGTCAGGGTAAGAAGATAATACATATTTACACATTACATGTCTTTTGGTCATTTTAATTTTTGATGGTTTTCTTGGTTCTAATTGAAAATGTTAACGATATCTTGAACGTTTTTGGATTCCTGGAAATAATTGTCCTAAAATGAGTTTAGCTCCCTCCCCCCAAAATCATTCATGACATTTGAGGACAATATACAGTAAGGGAAGGGTGAATCATGTGATTTATTCTGTTATGAAAGAAAATTATCAAACTTAATCACAGTTTTAAATTAGTATGTTTGTAATTTTCTTTCCTTTGCTCCTATCTCCAGATCCGTATGAATCTCCACTGTTTTGAACTAGTATGTTCGGGGGCATATATTAGAATAACTTCTGGATTTTTCATGAACTTTAATGCTGTAGTTTTATGTTGCCAAACTCAGCCTTCATATTTTGATTTATGGTTTATATATATGTCATGAGCTGCAACTATTTTTTTCTTCTTCCCTTTGTTCCTAAGTGGTTCCTCTCCTTACCCTCGAGTAGTGATGGTTTTCAAACTGTCTACTGGGTATTAAGGGCGATGGTCTCCTTTGGTTGCCTTCTAGGAAGCACTTCTTTCTTTTTTAGGTATGTTTGACGTTACAATCCCTGGTTAGCTTTTCTTTTCGTTATGCGAGGATGGCACTAGGTCCGTATCGGGAAGGAAAACTGCTTATTGCAGATTTCATGTTAGTATGAAGGGCTGTATATTACTTTGTTTGGACATGCGCGTGAATGTAGGTGCATGACATGGTTGTCAAATTTAGGAGCCATGATTTTGGCAAAGTGTTCATGACTCTAGATACAGCTACATGGGTACATTGATCATGAAGTCAGTAAGGTAATACAAGAAGTTCTGAAGATGTTCCATGTAGAGGTCACTATAGAAAAAAATATGAGTAATGCGTTTTCACAAAATGTTGCACATTATAACTAAAAAATGATATAAAGGAGGCACATCTTTTTAAGACACAGGGTAGTTTTTGATATATGTATTATATGTCGGAGAGTTGTGTTCATTTCCAAATGTCTGGACACATTTCCTGTCGAACATGGCTCTGCATCGGTAACCAGAGAGTTAATACTTAAAGTCGCTTTATGCATATGCATTTCACGTTTTAGAAGTATATCGATAAAGCCCAGAGCTAAATTCCTGTTTTACCTCTAACCCAGTTGAGTAAAAAAGTTGCAAAATAGATGTTTTGAATTTTTTCATTAATTGTGGAAGAATTCTAATTGCTGTAACGTGAACAGGATTATGTGCCAACAGTTTTTGATAATTTTAGTGCTAATGTGGTTGTGGATGGGAGCACTGTTAATCTTGGCCTGTGGGATACTGCAGGTCAGTTGTTTTCAGTTGACATGTTTTCTTATTCATCTTTACACCATTTGTTGTACAGTAGCTTAGGCACTTGTCTTGTTGAACAGGTCAGGAGGATTATAATAGATTAAGACCCTTGAGCTATCGTGGTGCTGATGTTTTTATTCTTGCATTTTCTCTCATTAGCAAGGCCAGCTATGAGAATATCTCCAAAAAGGTAAGATTGACTTTACCACTTTGGTATGATTATTGCCCTTTTGTGCATTCCTCTCCTATGCAACAAGAATAGAAAAGGCTCAGATGGCATAATGCTGATGGTTTTTTGTAAACTTTCTTTTGATGTTCAGTGGATTCCTGAATTGAGGCATTACGCACCTGGAGTTCCAGTAATTCTTGTTGGAACAAAGCTTGGTTAGGATTTCCTGCTTCCCTTTCTCTTGTTATGCTGTTATAATAATTTACTGCTCTGTTCTTTTATATTAGAAATAGTGGTAATCTATTATATGCAAACAACTAAAAGTAGTTCTTAGTTTTCTTTCTTGGAGTTATAGTCTACAAGTGCATTAGGTAGTAAGTAGTACATATCTTCATGACTTTGTCCAACTATTCTTTTCTTTAATGAAATTTCGTTACCTCGAACATCATGTGAACTTGCTATTTATTTTATAAATTTTGTTATAGTTCTCTGTATAAGCTGTCATCTTTATTTAGCCTCTGTTTGGGCTCCATTAAAAATATAATTCATTTTTCTCTTTCTTCTTATCAAACCACAAATTCTCCAATAAAATAATATTACACATAGACCCAAAAAGTTTCCTTCTTTTTTAACACACATTCTCCAAAAAATTACTATTTCAAAATACATTTCTCAAAATCTAATTAAAATGGAGGCCAGACAAGGGCTTAATGTGGAAATGCAGGCCTTAAAATTACGTTCAATTTTTTTCGTCAGTTGCTATATATTGCACAAATCGTTTGGATAGGTTGTCCCTAGCTTTTGGATTCTATTCCCTCCATTTCCCTGTCATCCCCATTTGTGTGAGGTTTTTCGGGCCCAGTGCATTTAACTAAGTGTGGCTTTGCTTCCATGTAGACCTTCGGGACGATAGACAGTTCTTTGTAGACCACCCTGGAGCTGTGCCAATCACGACTGCTCAGGTATAGGCTACATCTAATGTTGGCTAAATCATCTTATAAACTAGTTTTAATCTTAATATGGCAATTTTGCCCTTGCCTGGGTTTTAATTTTAACTTTCATGCCCTCTAGAAAACTTCATCTCTCTTATTTTGCATGAAGGGTGAGGAGCTGAGGAAGTTGATTGGAGCTGCTGCTTACATTGAATGCAGTGCAAAAACACAGCAGGTGAATTTGGTTTAATGAAACATTTCTTTCTGTCTTTAATTGGGAAGTTTCTTCTTTCGACGTATCTTTTAGGGGTTGTTTGACAAAGCTTTTAACAAAAATTTTAGTAGATTTTGATAAAAGTTGATGAAATGACTGGTTGAAAACAGGGCGGACCCACATAGGGTCATGTGGGGTCAAGTGACCCGACAAATTTTTTTGATTTTTGATTTATTTATTTATTCTGTCTGTATTGTTTCTGCTTGAACTGCAATAAAAGAGATGTGGTAGCTCAAGTTAGGACCAATACTAGCGATAGTTCCAGTTGAGTATTTACTTCCCATGATAGTTCCTCCATTAATGGATATAGGAACCCAGGTTCTTGAATGGTGAAGGCGTTCTTGTTTAAACCTCATTGATCAGAATCTTGAGCTAGAAATTGTACTCCTTTTCCCCAATCAGAAAAACTAAATCATCAATTTAAACTCTAGCAAATTTATGATAAATTTTCCTTAACAGTTTACTTGTTTACCTCGAGGTCAACTAAGCACCCAAAACCAGCACCTTCTTCTTCCTTTCTCTTCTTTCTTCTTTTTCCCCCTTTCTTTTCTTCCATTTTTCTTCCTTCTCCCTTTCTCGGTCTCTGCTTCCTTTTTCTTTCAGCTTTATGGATATGTATATGTTTGAGAGTTGAATTGGTTTTGTTGTCCACTAACCCCAATTTGCGAAGTAAGTCCTCAAACCTTCACATAACATACGATTTAATCTTGTACTTCCAATAATTGAAAACTAAATACGTAAATTTCTATTTTATTCATCTAGCCACGAGTATTTTTAATTGTAAAATAAGCCCCGATGAAATCACTTATTCGGTTTAAGTCTCTATTTGACTTTGACCAATTGAATTTTTACTATATCTGCAAAAATTCAATTGTTCCTGATTTTCTAAAATTCTAGTTATCCCCAGCAACAATTGAGATATCTCAATATGGATTTCTTTTCCTTTCATCATCTTTTAAAATGTTTGAACTTCGTCACACTTTTGTGGATGTTAATAAAACTTGGTACTGATGTTTTTTTCTTTGAAGAAAAGTTCAACCAAGTTCCTCTTGCTACACAAAACTTCGAAATAGGAGATGGAACCTTTCTTCAAATCACTTCACAAACTTCGAAATGTACAAACCATAATTGTTAGAAATACAAGCGATGGACATTCAGTATTTTCATATATGGAAGAAGCCTACCTTCCTTGTAGCTTGAGTTTGAGCGTTATTAATTTTTGACCCAACAAAAGAAAATGTCTGATTCCGCCCTTGGTTGAAAAGTTAGTAAAAGTTGTGGTTCCCATGAAGTGTGTAGTTAAAATTAATTGTTGACTTTGCCTTTTTAAACTTTTTAAGCTATACCGAATAAGCACGTAATAAATTTCCTTCAAATATTGCAGAATGTGAAGGGTGTCTTTGATTCGGCTATTAAGGTAGTTCTACAGCCACCAAAGCAAAGGAAAAAGAAGAGAAAGGGTCAAAAAGCCTGCCGTATATTGTGATTGCTAAATAAATGCTAATGGAGAGAGGATATTTATGGTTGCAATTTCAATCTTATTTCTCTTGCACTCACAGTCCTCGTTTGTCGATGCAATGACCTGTGCTGTGAATCTTGATTCTCCACTGACCGCTAAGGAGCTCCCCTAAAGCAGTCATTGTCAACTGGAGTTTGAGTTGTATATCCATTTGAGTCTTAATGTTATAGTTTTTGTGCTTATGGAAGATCTAGTTTATACCCCAAGTTTGTGGCTTTATGAANTGAATCTTGATTCTCCACTGACCGCTAAGGAGCTCCCCTAAAGCAGTCATTGTCAACTGGAGTTTGAGTTGTATATCCATTTGAGTCTTAATGTTATAGTTTTTGTGCTTATGGAAGATCTAGTTTATACCCCAAGTTTGTGGCTTTATGAATAATCATTCTATAAACTGATTTGGATTCTGGAAAACTAGATTATCTACGCCATTCTGCTTTTGTTTACAGATTATGTTTATGGCTACATTAATTTTGCATTAGTATACTAGAAATTGTCAAACTTGGGTTTGATCTAAATTTGTGAAATAGAGAAAGTTCTACAGTGGAAAGGAAAATAGAATTTGTATTTGGAAAGAAAAATGAAAATAGAAGTCTTTTTTTTTTTTAATTGTGTTATGAGTCTTTTTCTTACATGTTAAAGCAATCACATGTCGAATAGAAGAAACTTATTGAGCCATGTTATAGAAGAAAAAGGACTTGCAATGCAAATTAGGTTAGGGACTTTTTTGGCAATTAGGATACTTGGTTGTGAAATTTAAACGAAGGAGCAGATATAATTATCTTGCTGTCAATATAAATGACTACATTAGAGTCATTAAACCGTTAATTCTTATCATTTTGGACCATAGATTCTGTTGACAAATAAAAATGAGGCACAGTTAAATGACCCAAAGAATAGAGACCAATTAAGAAATTCTAAGGATATGCCCAAATAAAGGCCATGTGAAAGATTCAACATGGAGTTATGTAGCAGGGGTCCATCATCGTCCAAGCCTGCAAAACGTCCAAGATCAGGGCAAATATAGTGCCTCATTATTATTCAGAGCGACGGCCCCATCATCGCTCAATCCTACTAGACACCCGGGATCTGGGCGAATGTAATGCCTAGTTGTTATTTAAGGCGACGGTTATTAACACAGTTAATGGGTAATCTCATCGCATTCCACGACCCAAGAACCTCGAAGGCAAACAGTTAAATAATAGGTGTAATGGCAGCAGTTTATTGACAAGTCAGCCATTATGGAGAAAGTGGGTAGTTACAAGGTGACAAGCGGTTGTCAAACGGTTCTACAACAAAAATCGCCAAAAGAGTCTAAAAGAGAAGAGAAAACACAGAAACAAGCCCCGATCAAATGACTCTCAAACAAAGACTATGTAATTTCGTTTTCCTTTAATTTTTTGTCTTCGAACTTTCAATTTATTTGTGTGCTTGTGCCCCTTGGAGGCATTTTGCTTCGTGCAAATTGTAATCTTCATAAATAAAACACCCCTCGTTGGAATTTTGTCTCGAGAGGTTTGTTCCTTACACAATCGTCTGAATCTTTCAATTGTTAGCGAGGCACGAACTTTCTGCGCGAAACAATTTGGCACGCCCAGTTGGACAATTGGTGTTTGAAGTTTGAAGATACGAAAATGTGAAGCATTATGCCTCATAAAAATTCTGATAAGGA
>CAIGRR010220172.1:0-10358 GCA_903798365.1 Fraxinus sp. 1973-6204 | reverse complement strand
TTTTCGATTTTTTTATTTTTTTTTACGAGTCAACGGCTATTTTGAAAAAGTGGCATTGTGAGGTGGGCATTTTCCACTATTTCCTCGGTTTTCATTGGGTTGGGGCGGTTTTGGGCAAACCGGACCCGACCCACAATTATTTTTAAATTATTTTACCCGACCCGACCCGACCCGACCCGACCCGACCCGACCCGATTTTATTTCTAAACTGACCCAACCCAACCCATTTCAGGTCGAGTCGGTTTTTCGGGCTGTGGTTTTCAAGACCAGCCCTACATAGAACCGGGTCGCCCACATCTCCACGCTACATGTGAGTTTGTCCGTTTGCCACATAGTGTTTATTTTATTACGAGTAACAATTCACATAGAGCACTTGAGCTTTTCCATAGAATGATACTGGAGTGTCACATTGGGCCTAATTACGTTACATTTCTTGGTGCTCTATCTGCTTGTGCCCATGCAGGATTAGTTGCTAAAGGAGCTCTTTCAGAGCATGGACTATTCAGTGTAACCAAGAATGGAGCGTTAGGCTTGTATGGTCAAATCTTAGGATGTGCAGGAAAGCCTGATTCTGATGTTTGGCTAGCTTTGCTTAGTTTTTTGTAAACTGCATGACGATGTGGAGCTAGCTAACGTAGCTGCCAACTAGCTTTTCAAGGTAAATGCTAGGGGTCGGCCTGGGGCATATGTTTACATTATCTGGTACATTAGCTGAGAGCCTGAGGCTGGAAAATAGGATATGTAAATCAACTAGGAGTTTATGAAGTTAAGGCGATTACTGAAAGGTAATGACTTCACTTGGGTTGGGACCGATGCTGGTTTAGAAGCTTTCCATGCCCGATAGTGCTTGTCATAAAATGGTTAGGGTTGGACGCAGTCTAATTCGGAATTGAACATAACACCGATGGATATCTTAAAAATGGAACCATTGGTTCAATCTCTAAGGAATCGAACCAGAACTATTCTGGATCGGTCCAGTTCAATTCATTTAATTAGAGTTATCAAATTCACTACCCATTGCAAATGGAATGTACAAGTATAAAAAGTTTTCAAACTATAATCGTTCAAGTATCTAAATTCTCTATAATCTTTTCGTTAGAACGAATTTCATTAATGCTGAAATATTTCTTTTTTCAAGCTTAACTAAACGTAAAAATTTGCGTCAACTGTTTAACTATCGATATGAATGAAAAAACAATGAAGAATATTTTGGGCTGATTTTTTTGGCTCTTGGTATTAAAACCGAGAACCAGGCTGGTTAGTTCTCAATTTTGATATCCAGAATCAATTGAATTTGAGCACAATCAGACTGAATTGACTGGTTCCAGTACCTTTTGCTCATCCCTACAAAATGGTAATATACGGATAACATCCTGACATAAATATTCCTCACAGTTATAAGCATTTCTCCAGAATCTTTGCTGAAATGTCAATTCCATTCTTTGTTGAAACGAAGATGACTTGATATTGAATGATGTCTTTTCTGTTAGCTTGAGAGTATTGATATGCTTTTTTCCTGTTTTCCAGCATCAACTGCATGGCATCATACTTACTGTTTTCCAGCATAAAAAACTAACTAAAATTCGAGCAAGGACAGGGCTAAATTTTTATTTCTTCTGATCAATAAATATTTTGTTGACATTATTCGACTTGCAAGAGAAAAATATCAACCAAAACCTACAAAGTTCCAAGTACAAAATGTTTCCAATGAATTGTGTGAAATGGTGCAATTATTTGTATTGTTTCAATTGCACCACACAATATATTCTGTTTGAAAAAGAAAATAAGTTTCAAGTTTAATACCCGAAAGAAATCCTCAAAATGCATATCGATAGATAGCATCAGCAACTCCGTCTTCATCATTGCTAATACCAATCACATTCGCTACTGCTTTAGCCTTCTCTGATCCGTTACTCAGAGCCACTCCAAGAGAAGCCAGGTCGAGCATCTCAACATCATTTTCCCCGTCACCAATAGCCATTACCTTGTAGCCAATAGGAAAATTGGGTGCAAATATAAATAGACCTTATGTCCAACGGCAACAATTATTATCAACGAACTAGCAGCCCAATTCCTTAAATACGCAAACTAGTTGTTATCATATTTATTGCTTGTTTGGGAGAAATTATAATGGGATTATAATTAAGAGGAGCGATGAGTCCTATGTGTTGAGAATTAGTTGGTAGTAGTAGCAAATGTATGGTTAAAATTAATGTTTGACTTTGACTTCAACTAATGAGATTATAAATTTTTCCTAACATGCACTTAATAATTTCATTTACTGCTACAGATAGATGTTGGGCAAGCCAAAAAAGACTTAGCTGAAATAGTTGTATGTGAGAGGGTGGATATGTAGCAGTTAAGTGGAAAAAAAATTGGCGAATACGTGAAACCTTTAAATGACAATTACTTGCAAATTATGTGGGTAAGATTTAGAAGCATCTTTGGCTAAGCTTAGAAATTACTTTTTAAGTGACCTCTTCTGCCAAACATGTTTCAGCTTTTCTAGCAGTTACCTTTCTGGGGAAATTTTGAGGTTCTAACTCATTGCTTTTCTTGTAGTCTTATAAGTTCTGAATCATACTAAATGGGTGATAATAAGTGGCTAGTAAGTTGTAGGTCTTAGTAGATAAAAAGTATGTTTGACCGACTTAAATTATTATTTAAGTTTGGCCAAATATGCTTCTAATTTTTTAAGTAATTTTACTTTCCTTTAAAAAAGATCTGCTAAGAGCCTGAGACATACCTCCTTTGGAGTAATGCCCAAATGATCAAGAAGCATTCTTACACCACTCCCTTTTGATGTCCCAGAAGGTACAATTTCAAGCATATCTGGTACAGCTTGGACGACAGATGCATGACCCCCAGTTGCTTCTGCCCAATATGGCCGCAGAACAGTAGAAACTCCCTCAGCAGTGTCTAAGAAGATCAGCTTCTACAATTTCAAATGGCAAGACAAAAAACAGCTATAAACCATGACTACTTGAAGAGAAATACACAGTTCTCATCATCAAGTGATAATTAAGATTAATGACACATTATCAAAAGAGGAGGAGGATCCATGCTAGAAATTATGGCCTCAAGGATTAAGTCATCTGCAGGGTAAGATACAGTTGGCATTAGGTATTTTTGTTGGGTAAAGCCAAGTAAAATATATCCAGAGTGATATTTTTGGCCCCCTCGTTCTGAGAATATTTCCGAATGAGGAAGAACATGACAATGTAATCCATGGTGCCATATAGATCAATCATAATTACAAGAAAATATTGTTAAGCAGATCAAGAGTTGAGACTAAATACATATGCTTAATTTCCCACTTCTCATCTCCAATAATGAGAAGTCAGGATATACATGAGCATCAGTCTAATCCAACGATTTGCATATTCCAATCACAGGTTATAAGTCCAGTAACGTTTTTGGACATTTGTGCATCAAGCATTAAAAATAAATGTGTATTGAAGGATTTAGGCCAAAGTAATCATGCAACAAATATGCTACAATGCAAGTGTCAGTCAAGTAGTTAAGACCGTGCATTGAAGGCTAATCACATCCAGCTAATACAGATTAGGCAGCATTTCATCCATCTTGAGCATATTTGGTTAACTTTAAAGTAACTTTTCTGCGAAACATGTTTGAGATTTTTTTCTTTATTTTGAAGAAAAATACTAACTTTTTTTTCTAAAGCTTAGCAAAAAAATGCTCATAGTTCTTCATCCTCCGACATACACTCCTACTATCCACCAGCAATGATCAATGACCCTTTGTGCTGAAAACAATGAATCTGGCAGAGTTCAGAAAACACACCTGTATGTCTACGCCTGCCAAGAGCTGCTCAACTGAAGGTATAATTTCTGCCTGTCAAAATTCCATGGCAAACACATTTTCAAGAAATCCAACGTGGGCCTATTCAAAGAAACGAGTGAGACAGCTGAATAATGAGGCACCTTTGGCTCATGATATACAGTATGAAGTGAGTCCACAAGAGGGTGTTCAAACAATGTTAAGCAACGATCCTCACTGAAGGCAATAAGAGGAACTTCATGCTTGAGAGAGTAGAGAAGTGCCTGCAATATAGAGAGTGGAGCCACTTACACTTCTTTACTCGGCAGAGATCAAATATAATTTGATGATTTTCGGTGTCAAGTATACTCAACTTCACATTATGATCAGCTTAAAACCAAATACGTAAAAGCATGCTTGTGTTCTTGAAAAATCAGTCTCAACATGACTAAGACAGGTAATATTACAAGCAGAAGGCAAAAGGTACTTACTTCTCTACAAACATTTGGATCTAAATTCCTTCTAAATATTTCCCGACCTTGTCTGCCATATACAAGTAATCCCTGGATCAATTTTTGAACAGAAAAAATATGAGACAATGTGTTGAGATAAGGAAATAATGCTGCGATGAATGTTGATGTTTACGACCAGAAGAAGAGATAATGTCTACCATCAAAGTCCTGGTATCTGAATAACTGTATATAAATATCTCTCTCTACTCTCCCGTCAGTTTATCCTGTTCTTTATCTTTCCTACCATAGCATCAAAATTTATTTGTTCCCATGTTCTCCTATTTTTATGAATAATGTGTTAGTGCAATCATATAAACAATTATCCATCTTTATGAAAAGAACAGCATAAATTATCTCCGAGACTTCTGCAGCATTCCCGGTAATGAAAAAACTTCCTTGCTTGTCCACCATCATCGCCCATCAAGAGAGAGAGACCAGTGGAACAAGTAGAAGATTCAATAAAAAAATGAACTCATGGTGTGAGGTTGTAGAAGGAAACATTTCTTTCAACTTGGTGATTCGTAGAAAATATGTTCATTTTAAATAACCAAGATGTAGGCCATGAAGATTGCAAGAGAAATGACTTAATAATGTATCATTTGTTTGAGAATAAACAAAAGACTGCTGCACCAACTTACCAAATCTTATGTCCAAAAACCTTGTTTGCCAGTTTAATACTTCATAATTACATTTAAAAAAGTTCTAACAACCAATATGAAATTCTTGTTATAATGCTAACTTGGAAAGGCAAGATATTAAGCACTGGAAGTCGTAAACATTTACCAAGCCAAAGAATGAACAAGTGAAAGGCAGACCTGCACATAAACCCCAGGAGAGAACTCTGAAGCAATGCCATCTTTGCCAGCTAAATCCACCATCTTCAGGATGTTTATCACAGCTGGACGGGTCTGTTTCCAAAGATGGAACATAAATAATCGTCTATTAGCATCTGTATCAAGAAAGCAGCACTACCTAACATAATAGCAGAAATGAAGTCCAGAAAGAAGTGAACAGAAATTTCCTTACTTTTCCAGTGGCTATCACCACCTTTACACCCCTTGATGTTGCTTCTTTTAAAGCTTGCACAGTTGACAAGGAAATATGACTTTTGCTGTTGAGCAGTGTGCCTTACATTAACAACATGAATTCAAATTAGTGAAACACTAATAAAATGCCATTGCAAGCGTGTGACAGCATTATTTATAGTATCTTACCATCCATATCGCAGAAGATATAGCTAAATTTTGGCTTGTAAAAACGAAGACTGCCTTCTCTTCTTCTGTCTTTTCAAAAAACCAAAAGTGAGAATTTCTCTGTGATCTCACGAGGAGAACGTCATCAGTGTCCATTGAAGTGTAAGTTTATTGGACAAAAGGCTTAAGACTAAGAATTCATAGGTAAATTACCATCTGCATCATCAAGATGCAGACTCCCATTAGTCTCAGCATCTTGTGCACTCTGAATTAATCCTTTCCCCTTCCACCCAAGACTCTTCAAAAGAAATTCCTCCTCCTTTTCCATTTCCTCTTCAGCCTCATCACTTAACTCGTGATCAAATCCCAATAGATGTAGCAATCCATGAACCTGAAGTGAAGAATCACAATTCTTGGTCTAATCAATCAATGTATGGGTGCAAAGTTTCGAAATATTAGTATACCTTTCAACTTCTATTTCCTTTTTCCGTCTTCAAAGAATCAACCTACTTTGAGAATAATGTTTTTTTAATACATGTTTGGTACATAGTATTGGACAATATAATTAACAAAATTTAATCTCTTTTTCTTTGTAAACTGTCTTGTATTACCCAAAGCAGCCACATGCTTTATTGTTTAGTAGAGAAAAAAGTGGATGATTGTCACACTCCATACTCAAAACAATTACTGCAAATCCTTTTATAGCATATATTCCAGTCTTCCGATGATTTTCCAAAATCAAGAGACTCAAACAAACGGCTAAATCCTATAAAACACAATGCAGAAGCTTAACAAAATCTAAACAGATTTTTCAAGAATTCTCATCAGATTCTTCTTAATCCTATTGTAGTGTCTTCTTATTTTTTTATTATTTTTCTACAGAACAGTTTTTCATTTATACATAATAAAATTCTCGGCAAACAATATCACAGCACCAGCCACAGAAAATGCAGAAGCATTAGGTGCCTCGTGTCTGTCACATTCTCTTTCCATTGATAGATCAAGAGAAATCCTAAAACTGGAACTAATGGTGGAATATCAGCATTCAATATGATTTTACAGTGTTCTGAATTCCAAATTATTGAAAGTGTAACTAACAGAGGGAAGAGAAGCCAGCCGCAGGTGTTAATAAACCATGACACATAATATACAGCACCTTTTTCCACCTTGATAAGTAGCCAATACTTTCCATTTTGAAAATAATAAGTAGCCAACATTTTTAAGTATATAAAAACTGGATAAGCATCATTGAACTAACCACAAGGATTCGTATCTCATCGAGAATAGTGTGCCCTCTCTCCTCTGCTTGTCGTGAAGCAGTCTCTACCGAAATTACAATATCGCCCAACATTAGCTGCAACAAGTGACAATTGTCAGGTTTGCCACACAAAATACATCATACATGCAAGAGATTGAGTTCTTACAATTGGAAGCTTTAGTTCAGGAATATGTTGTGACATTGAGAGGACATCAGTAGCATGGTCTTCATCCCTCCATTCTCTGTTAAGTTTCCTTATGAATTCATCATTGCAAAGAAGTACCGATAATTCAACGCTCTCAAAACAACCAACATCACTGATTGAAGTATCTCTTGTTTTATAAGTGGAATTACTGAGACCATCAAATGCTAACTTCATCGCCATTGGGACATTAAGACGAAGCATTTCTGCAATATCCTGCAAAATGTAATAAAGAAACTTAAAAGAAATTTTCCTAGCATTATACAGTATATGTCAACTCAGTGTCAATGGATTCTTCAAATATCAGTGTTTACACACTGTATACATATAGTATATACTCGGAAACAATAGCACATGAACAATTAAGTTCAACATATGCAAATTTCCTCTTCTTTCGTTATCTATAGTGCACTATGTCTCAAATGCACTTTTTCCCAGACAATTCTTCAATGCACATATATATGATTTCAATGTACAAAAACAATCAAATGCAGCAAACGTGGATTAAAATGTGTCAAAGAAAAGCACACATACATATATTACTGCAAGCCGTAGCCGAATAAAAACAAGTAACTTACTTTGAACTTGGACAAATTAAAAAGTACTATTTTGAAACATACTTGCTACTTAAAAGTAAACTTTTTAAGCTTAGTACATGCTGTATATCGATTACCAAAATTTCAGGATCTTCAGGCAACTGTTCTTCGATGCAAATCTTGACACTGAGCTCGAGCTCCCTTTCTTTACTCTTCCTCGCTGCGGCCGGCCTTCTGCTGCGAACCTTCCGGTATTCTCTTCGTGATACCGCCACAGTTTCCATTTTTCCAATTACATTTACATTTCCCAATCCTCGTGCAATGCTCAAGCTTCTATAATTAAACTTCCTCCGACCAAAAATCGTGGTAGAGTCCCAAGAGGCCGAACTTACGAGGTGCGAACGAGGAAGATACGATGTAGCGACGGTGGAGGAAGGGAGGGCGCCCCTAAGCACACGCGCCGCCATGGAAGAGGTGGGATGGGGAGGGATAGTGCGGAGGAGAAGGGTAATACGAGACAGCATTCAGGTAGATATTGTGAGCAAATGGTTAGTTTTATGGTGGTGCGAAGTTTTCACAGCCTCACCTCATTCACACAGTTACCGTGTGTACCGAAGGGTAACGATAGGCGTTGCCGATGAAACCGAAGGGAATTTCGTTTAGGAAGCAATCGGAGTCTTGGAGAGGTAAAAAATTTCAAATAAATAATTAATTTTATATAAATAATTTTTTTTGAAATAAAAAACGACCACAATAAAATATCAAATAACAAAATCTCTCCCCTTTCTCTCTCAGACATATGTGATGTAGGACGACTATCGACTCTCTCTCACACACACACACACACACATATGTGATGTAGGACGACTATCGATATTTCTCACTACAAATAACTTTATTATTTAAATAGACATAATTTTTAATTTGGGAACACTACCATCTCGATTTTAAAATATTGAAGGTATAGGTGCGATAAAAGGTAGGTTATATACCAGAGTAATGTAGTATCATATAATTATCTACCTTATATTTAAATAAATAATTTTTTGTTAGCAAGTTACTTTATTGAGTAAATTGCATAATTAATCCCAATCTTTTTTTTTCAAAGTTGTACTTTTATCTCGAGCAATTTTTTCACCGCAATATTGTCCCTAACTTCTCGTGGTGACAATGGGTCGATCAAATCGAGCTAAGTTGCTCACAAGTCACTTGACCCATTAGTCTACGAACGAGCCTAGGTCGATGACCTGGGGGACATGCTTTGCTCGGCCCATGCCCTTGAAGGTCGGCCCAGCTTTCAAGCCCTTCAATTTTATTAAGAGCCTGTTTGGTACGGCTTAAAATTCAATTAAAATTGAAAATATGGCGGTTATTGGGTCCCACCTGTCTAATAAAAGTTAACAAGATTTTAATCTGATTTTAATCTCTATCAAACACCCTCTAAATGTTGATATATTTTCAAAAATAAAAAATTAAAGAAAAAAAAAGAAAGATAAATGATGAACATGATGCAAAAAAAAAAAAAAGATAATAATAAAAAAAAATCAACTCAACAGTAGCATTTTTGTAGCCATCATAACATGCTACTTTTTCTACATCTTATATATTTATGGAGTAGCAAGCTTGAAATGAGGAAGAACTCGATTGATTGCGCTTGTGTTGGATTTTCAAGCTTGTCTATAGAGAATATAGAGAAGATTTCATTAGCGCCATTAGCTATAGCTTTTCGACAAAGTTGTGGCAATATCCTATGACACTTGGTATACATTTGAGTTGATATTGAAGTATTCTCGTAAAGTGGGTGAATAATACAAGAGCATGCTTGAAAGGGATGAGCCGGATGAACTGAGATTAGTGTGGATTCTTGGGCTTGATTCTATATACCATAGAATTGATTGCATTAGTGACATGAGCTATAGATTTTGAAGAAAATGATGGCAATACGATATATCAAACGAGCCGCATTGAAAACTGGGGCAGTCCACAAGCTAGCTAGTGAATCTCATGAACTTAATGGCCTGGCCCACGTAGTTGAAATTCATGCTTGACTCGATTCTAAGATCACAATTTCAAGGGCTAGAGCAACTCATGGGCTGAGCCCACACGAGTCATCTATCGAGCCGACAAGTGGTTGGAGCCTATGACCACCACTATCAACCTTCTCCTAATTACTTAGATTAAACGGTCGTTACTCGTGGGATCTATGGAAAGATTTGTCAACATATAAAGAGACATTTTGACTACTACTTTAAATAAACAAAAAATAAAACAGATAAAGGTAACAATGGGCTACGACCTAGCCATTTGATTTCAATTTTTTTTTTTTCTAATTTTCTATTTTTCAGCAACTGGCTTTTGGTGATGCTTCCAAGATTGGTCCAAGATCGAGCTCCTTTTTATCGAAATCTTGATAAAGCTGAGATGGTGCATAACCAATCTAGATTTGGATCTAAATTCAATAAGACAATGTAGCGACAAGGGGAAGACAAGTACACACGTCGCCATGGAGAAGAACGTAGGGGAGGGAGGACAAAGGAATAGTGTGGAGGATAAGGAAGATGCGAGATAGCATCCAGGTGGATATTGAGAGAAAATGGTTTTGTGATGATCACAAGTATACGATTTTATAAGTGCATGTTTGACACACATTAATTTACTTTATGATTTGGTATTGGATCATTTGCAACTACACATTCACATAATAAAATATTTTACACGTATATCAAAGAAATTTCTCTACTTTTTAATCACATATTCTCCTAAAAAATACTATTCAAAACTCATTTTGTTCCAGATTGATGAGAATCAAATAGACTCTTAATCAGTGTTCTAAAATGCGTAATGCGTTGCGATCGTCGAGGTCGAGAATCAAGAATC
>CAIGRR010220120.1:0-12679 GCA_903798365.1 Fraxinus sp. 1973-6204 | reverse complement strand
GTTCTTGATTTTATGATTTTTGTGTAGTCTGATCTCCATTTCAATGAAATTGTGATCAAGAAATTGATTGTTTTTTTGTAATTTATCATAACCATGCCGCCTCTAGTTTGAAATTGAGCCACTGTTTCCTTTTTCAACCACACATACTTCTGAATAAATAATCTTGGATGTGACCCGTAACTTTTCCTTACATTTTAATCACGCATCGTCAAAAAATCACTTTTTTTTTTTATAACCGTGGATATCCGGGCAGCTTGCGCGCACCTCGACTAATTCCACGGGCCTAAAATTTACAGCCGGGTACTCACCTCAGTGGCCTGAAGGGACTCGAACCGGTGAAAAAATCTCTTATTATAGAATCTATTATCAAAACATTTATATTAGTTGAGTGGAATTTGTCAATAAGATGGTTTTGATTATGCCCTGTGGCTTCTGTAATATGTAGAGTAAATTCCAATATCAAATCTCTGTAAAATTTTGGGACATCTTATCTTTCTTATTGACTATGCACCAAAAAGTGATGTTTATGTCTGTTTAACTGATGGCGGTTTTCTATCAATATTCTGTATTAAGTTTGTTGGTGTGCGAGACTAGATGTTCTTGCGAATTTTACGTAGAGTTGGATTATATTCTTACTCCCATAGTTGTATCTAACAGTTCAGTCCGTAGAGCACCTTCAATCATGGTGTAAAATGGATCTAAATTGTGATTTAGATCTCCGAAGTGGCCGAAAATCCCTCCAATGGATTTAGATCTTTCAGTTGGACCAAAATATGGATTTAGATCCACTGGAATGTAAATGAGGATGTAAAAGTGGTTTTGGAGATACCAATTTACACCATCATTGGAGATGCTCTTATTACGTGCATTTGTTGCTATTGAAGCAACTGGTTATTAGCTTGTATTATATTGGTGGTACCTTGTTGATTCTTGCATCATTTGAAGGTTTGAAAGTAATAGAAAGTGTACTTGACAGAACTTACCTATTGACATCTTTAGTCATATATATTCATAGCTAACAAACTTTAATTTATGATGCAGATACTATTCTACGTATGGACACGTCGAGAAACTAGCTCAGGAGATCAAAAAAGGAGCCGAATCTGTTGAAGGAGTAGACGCCAAACTATGGCAGGTTTGTGATTTTTCTTGTTCTAGTTGTTCAATTGTTAACTGAAGATTCTGACATACAAAAGTCTGTGTTATTGCTTCTTTCTAGGATGCAGAAGAATTAGAAACTATTTGATAGTGATTCGTTTGATAGTTTGGCTGAAAAGATTGACAAAAGTTGATATTCAAACATGGTTTCGTAGAACAAATATCATTCCGAATTTAAGGGCAATATATGCCACTGAGCTATTCTGTCATCGTGAATCCTTGATGTGATTAGCTTTAGAGTTGATAAGTAATAACTTCATCACAAAGATTCCATTTCAACTATACACGTCTCGAAATTTTATTGAGGTGAAATTTGCATATTCATACAAGTTTACCATAAGAACCTTCGAGGTCAAAGAACTCCTTGCCTTCTATTTATTCAGAAACAACTTGTAACGGTTAATAACAAGAATTGAGAAGATCAAGGTGTATTTTTTTGTTATTTACATGAGTTGCAATGGTAACAGGTGCCGGAAACTCTGTCTGATGAGATTCTTGCAAAGATGAGTGCACCACCAAAGAGTGATGCGCCGGTCATTACTCCAAACGAACTCACTGAGGCTGATGGAATCATATTTGGTTTCCCGACCAGATTCGGGATGATGGCTGCTCAATTTAAGGCATTTATTGACTCAACTGGAGGCCTATGGGGGGCCCAGGCACTAGCAGGGAAGCCTGCTGGCATCTTTTACAGCACTGGGTCACAAGGAGGTGGACAAGAAACTACCCCGTAAGCTTTCATTCTGCCTCTACTACCTTGTACATAGTTTTTCCACCCCTTTGAACTCTTAACGTGTTTAGACTGACTTGGGATTTCGTAACTCTGCAGCTTAACAGCCATTACCCAACTTGTCCATCACGGTATGATTTTTGTGCCCATTGGCTACACATTTGGGGCCGGCATGTTCGATATGGAGAATATTAAGGGTGGCAGCCCGTACGGTGCTGGAACCTTTGCTGGAGATGGTTCTAGACAGCCTACAGAACTTGAATTGGGGCAAGCTTTTCACCAAGGAAAGCACATTGCAGCCATTGCAAAGAAGCTAAAAGGAACTGCTTAATTCCTCTATCTACAAGTGAAATGCATCATCCATACTCTTCAGTATTATTCCTATCAACGTTCTGTTTCAATTTCAAATTTGCCTCTATTTTCATCAAAATAAATGTAATAGTTTCTCAACACGATATACTTTCCTTACTTTTCTAGTTGAAAATCAATGTTGATTACATATAAGATTTCCTTTATACTGTATCCAGAGCTATTCAGCATTCATAATTTAGTATGAAGTGGCTATGTGGATTGAAGTTAGATAAACTCACCATCGTAATGAAATCCAGAAAAAACTTACTCGACTAATGCTCCCTCTACCCAGTCCTCCTCCTCAAAAAGAGCTAGAAAATATTTCTTCTAAATTGAATGTGTTCAGTCCTGCTTTGTACATAATGCAGATTCTTATTGTCTATAAGAAACCAGTGTAAAGCTATCATAATTTCTATTGGAACCAGATGTATGCCCTGCAAGAAAATCGCCTCTAGAATTTGTCCAGGTTATGGTTTTAGAACCAGTACAATGTAGACATGTGTGTCAACTAACAAAACTAACAAACCAACTAAACTGATTCAGCTTCAATTCTTCCAGCCCACTTCCAGCTGCTCTGTTTCCAGCTGAATTCCAGTTCATTTGTTTGAACAAATACGGTTTCTTTCCTTTGCTTCTTGAGCCTTCGATTCCAAGGCTTCAATGTGAGATTGTAGATTCCAACATGCCCTGCAAGAAAATTGCCTCTAGAATTTGTACAGGTTACGGTTTTAGTCGGCAATGAATAAGGAACGCGGCACCTCTGACTTCTTGTGTGTTTGTGCAACTTTGTTACGCTATACTGGGTTAAATTGGACAACGCAAAAGAGAAATGTGTATTGGCGTTCAATCTTGTCAAGTCCAATATACTTGGCGCGCAAATAAAGCAAAAGCCCGTTGACAATGGAAAAACTTCTCAAAGAAGACAAATAAAGAATTTTTGCCATGATTAGCCAAGACAGGCTAAAGCATTGCTGGCTATCAAAGCAAGATTATCAATGATACCAAGATGCTTATCCTTTCGGATAATTTCTTCACGTCTCTTCTTCTTTTCGCCTCTTTTTAACCAAGCCACGCTATCACAAAATAATACTGAATGCTTTTTAGACTTAGATTGAGAGGCACTAATCCATAAATCATGATGAGACTCTATACCCATCAGCTTAATAATTCAAGTCTTAGGTGTCGAACACTTGAATAATTATTTTTTAGCATGATACACTAAGAAATATATAAAATATACTACAATCATTTACCCCTTTGGGGGTGGCCCAGTTGGTGGAGCAGGTGAACGCGGAGATCGAAGGTCACGAGTTCAAATCTTCCGCCAACACTTTCTCGGTCAAGCTCGTCGCACTGAGCTTGCCTAGTGCGGTTTATCTCTCCTGTGTGGTTTGCGAGATACTGCACATGGAGCGAGGTTTACCCAGTGCCACTCACGAGTAGCGACTGTGAGTTCCTGCGTCAAAAAAAAAAATTAAAATTAAAATTAAAAAAAAATACTACAATCACGACATGTTTCTTATATCAAATGTTAATAGATTATATGAAGGCAGATGCATGATCACAACATTTCCTAACCCGATGTAACTTAAAGGTAGAATAGGACGCCTTAAGACTTTAACTTAGAAGTGTAAAATAGACCGTCTCATCTTGTCCTTTTAGATACCAAATCTACCTGCAACGTTGGGTAAGTCGGGTTGGGTAAGAAAATGATCTAAAGGAAACGAGGAAAAAAAATACATAATTACAAAGGTTTTAAGATACACTTAAAAAAAAAAAAAAAAAACTTGTGAAAGAGTTTAAAAATTAGTTGTTCACATTTGTGACCAACTAATAACATGTCAAGATCACAATAACATGTTAACATCACAATAGTACACAATTATTGTCACAAATACAAATCACAAAAAGTTAGTCACAAAAACATAAATTGTGAGTCATAATCACACCTTTTTTAAGATCAAATATTATTTATTAGTCACAAATACCCATTTTTATGGTCTCATATTATCTATTGATCACAAATTATCTATTTTATTGAACACAATCACCTAAATAATTAGTCACAAACATTATTCATCACCACAGTCACCATCACCATCACCACCGCACCACAACATGAGAGAGATTGTAATGTGTTAAGATGTGAAAATTTGTGAAAGAGGTAGGCTCGATTGTATTCTAAAACAAATGCAGTTTTTCGAGTATTAGACAATATGTACAAAAACAAAAAAAAACAAAAAAAAAATTAAGATATTTCCATTTAAAATATATAATTTAATTCAATATTATGTATTATATATTTGCGTTATAAGGATGGCAAATGGGAAGTTGGGACTATAGTATCCCGTTGTCCTTTTCGGAAGCAAGGCAAGGACAAGGAGGAGATTAAAATATTTTTTATTTATTGTCTGTTTAATTAATTAATTTTTTTACTTTTTTACAAAATTAATTTAAAATAGAAAATACAAAAAAAAAAGAAAAAAGAACTGGGATGAAATACATGATTACAAAGATTTCAAGATACACTTTCAAAAAAAAAAAAAAACTTGTGAAATAGTTTAAAAATTAGTTGTTCACATTTGTGACCAACTAATAACATGCCAATGTCGCAATAACATGTTAACATCATAATAGTACACAATTACTGTCACAATCACAAATCACAAAAAGTTACAGTCACAAAAACATAAATTGTGAGTCATAATCACACATTTTTTAAGATCAAATATTATTTATTAGTCACAAATACCCATTTTTATGATCTCATATTATCTATTGATCACAAATTATCTATTTTATTGAACACAATAACCTAAATAATTGGTCACAAACATTATTCATCAACACAGTCACCATCACCATCACCACCGCACCACAACCACCAACCACTATTTGCAAACTGTCACCGATCTGAAATTGCAAATGGGGGCTTGCAATTTCATAGATTGCACTAGAGGTCCTGTCCTCAAATCCTTATCAAACCCCTAATTTTCTCCTCCTTTTTCTGAGTGTTGCCAACGCCACAAGCAGTACACCATCTCAAGTGCAAAGTTGGGCACAGGGTTGCTACAATAGCAGTGTCATGACACTACCACGAACGCAAGCATCAAGGAAATGGTGGTGACGATGGCGGGTAGTGGTGATGGACGACAATTGTGGTGGTGTGGCTATAATTGTGACTTGAGAAATGGATAAAGAATACATTATGGTTTGGGATACACCTTATTTTTGAAAGGAAAAAGCTTACACCTGATTTTTACAATGATAAGTTGAAAAGTAGGTGTTGGAGTAATTTTTACATAAAAGAAATTCTTGAAGCTTAAGGTTTTGAACCTCTTTCCCATAAATTCCCATTGTCCAAAAATGGCTTACCCACTCCCACTCCCACTTCCTCTCCCAATATTTTTTTTCCATTTCAACTAGTACATCAATATTCCCACTGAAACATGAATCGACTCAAGTAAATGCATTTAAAGATGTGTAGTATAAGACGTAATGATGTTTTAAGTCGATTATCATTCTATTATATGTGATATGGTCATAGGTGGTGCACCTCGAGCACGAAGACTCACAGTGCTCTCCTTTTGTAATTATGAGATTCGTGTGCTCGAGCCTAGAGAGTCCTCAGGTAACCTTGAGGATTTCCCGGTGAATGCCTACGACATTTATGTCAGGTATCCTCGAAGGTGTGTGCTCGGGTTTTTTTCTTAGCCAAATTCTCAAAGTACTCTGTGATCAAGCGTTAATAGTTCTCACCTCGTAAGAACTTTAACCCTATCCAATTACCACAATTCAAGAATTCTAGATCTAGAAAGAGTCTATCTTGGAAAATACTGCAGGTAATGTAAGATTAGACTTTCAGTTGTAACCCAACACTTATCCCAATAATAATTTCTAAAAATAAGGATGCCGAGTCCAACTAGGAATGCACTACTATCTAGCTCTATAAATATGGAATATTAGATCATTATTCAGGTACATTTTTACATACAATTTTCATATCTCAAACTTTTTCGTATTCTCTCTCTAATTTAAACATAGAAGGGGCGATGAGGACATACCTCGACGCCTTTGTTTCATGTACCAGAAGATCATGTTCTTGCTAATTCTCAGTCGTCAAGCTCGGAATTCAATAGGTGCAATTTTTGATAGCATTATTGGCTCTGTCTTTGGGAAAAGTTACCAAAAGTCATTGTGAATACACGTTCAGGTCTTCATCCAACAAGCTCATCCGCTCCAAACCGAACCTTTGTCACGAAACCCCGACTCCATCAAGAAGAATCATCAGCAATACCAGTTCCTCAACCAGCAGTGGTTACCGTTGGAGCATTCAAAGAACTCTGTCAGCAAGTCGCAACGCTAACTCAACTATTAAGCCAAAGAAATACTCTCTAGGCACCGGTACCGACACAAGCACCTACACAGGCACAACCAGAAGGTTTCATGGCTGATGTTAGAGCTCGGGACACCCGTGATGCCCATGAAAATGGTGGATCTAGGGCCTCTCGGGCATACTCCCAATTGCCATGGCCTCGAGGTTAGTTACCATGGACTCATGCGGATCATAAAAAATGGGATTACGGATGGACTACTACAAAATACCAAGGGAATGACATGGTTTACCTCTAACACACCGTTCACGCCAGAGATTCTTTCTTATCCACTCCCAGGCAAGTTCACATTTCCCCGCATAATGGAGTACGGTGGAACCGCTGACCCCATCAACCACCTCAATGTGTACACAGACGTCATGAACCTACAGGTTGCACTAGACCCAGTAATGTGCAAGGCCTTTCTTCGAACTTTGACCAATACTGCCAAGGATTGTTTCGCTACGCTGGAGCCTAACTCTATAGCATTATTCTCAGATCTTACCAATAAGTTCTCCACCTTCTTCGCAAGTAGTAAGCACATCAGGAAGATAGCCGCCACCCTCATACAGCTCCGCTAGGGCCCAAATGAGACCTTATGTAACTTCATGACGAGATTCAACAAAGAAAGGTTACAGATACCCAACCTTCACATTACATCGACTGTTTCAGCTCTAACATATGCAATAAGGTGTGAAACCTTCGATATGTCTTTATCTAAGACACCCCCAAAGTTAGTGACTGAGCTCCTCATCCAAGGAAAACATTAAATCAATATGGAAAAGACAATGAAGGCTATCCCAAGCTCTGAGAAGCCCCAACTTACGACAAGATCATGCTTGAGGCGAGCAGAGGCAGGAAATACCACCTAGACTGTTCTCCCGTCTGAATACCTCTAGACCGACATACTAATGGAGATAAGGGATATGAAGGAGCTCAAATGGTCTCCTAGGTTGCGATCTCCCCCGAAGACTAGAGATAAGAGAAAATAATGCGACTACTATAGGGATCATAGGCACACAGCGAAGGAGTGCATAACATTATAGCGAGAGATTGAGGCACTGATTAAGAGATGATTCTTGAAGACATATGTCAGGCATGATAACGTCTCAGGAATGATCACAACAAAAGGGAGGACCTCAGAGTCAGGAGGAGGTAACAAGCCCACAGTCGGTATAGTTAATATCATAGTTAGGGGAATAGCATCGAGAAGAGATTCAAATAGTCGACGAAAGCAATATGCTCGACAATACGGCTCGACTCAAGAGACCACTCTTTACAACACAGAAGACATTACCTTTGGTTCAAAAGATTTGGAAGGCATAACATATCCTCATGATGATGATTTAGTCATATCTGTTATAATAGCCAACTTTGAAGTCAGAAGGATACTGGTGGACATTGAAAGTGCAGCCAATGTATTGTCCTATGACGCTTACGTGGAGATAGGAATTTTTACTAACCAACTCAAGATGGTCAAGACCCCACTCAAAGGATTTGGGGTGGAACAATCATCTTGGAAGGAGTTGTCGACCTTCCCCTAACTTGGGCTCAGGTCAGAGGCAGGTAACAGAGATTACACATTTCCATGTGGTTCATACCTACGTGGCATACAACGACATCCTTGGAAAACCACTACTCAATAAGATCAAAGCCATAGTATCTACCTTTGACCTTGCTATGAAGTTTTCGAACAGTCATGGTGTGGCATTGTGTGCGGGGATTAGACAGCAGAAAGGAAGTGTTATGTTACTAGCATTCAAGGTTTGAGCACTGATGTCATGCAATTATCCACACCTGAGCTCCAGCTCAAGTAACGGGAAAGACTTTCTCTAGTGGAAAATTTGGTAGAGGTCAAGCTCGAGTAAGGCAAAAAAGTAACCACCGGCCAGGATCTTGGCATTGCTCTCAAGGATAAACCCATCAAGTGCTTGTCCCACAATATTGATGTATTCGCATGGAAGGTTGAAGACATGTCTGGGATAGACCATAATGTTGTGGTCCATAGACTCAACGAAAAGCCTATGGCCAAGCCAGTAAAGCAAAGGAAGATGAAATTTGCACCGGAAAGACGAAAGGTAATACGTGAGGAGATCAATAAACTCGTCAATGCTCAACTTATTAGGGAGGTTCAATATCCAGATTGGCTCGCCAACATTATTCTTGTCAAGAAGGCTAATGAAAAATGGAGGGTCTGTATTGACTTCACATATCTCGACAAGGTGTGTCCAAAAGATAGCTATCCCCTACCTCGAATTGATAATTTGTATAGCTTTCTTGATGCATTCTCGGGCTATCACCAGATTCTTATGGCTGAAGAAGATCAAGAGAAGACGTNTCTCGACAAGGTGTGTCCAAAAGATAGCTATCCCCTACCTCGAATTGATAATTTGTATAGCTTTCTTGATGCATTCTCGGGCTATCACCAGATTCTTATGGCTGAAGAAGATCAAGAAAAGACGTTATTCATAGTTGACTCAGCTATATATTGCTACAAGGTCATGCCATTCAGTTTGAAAAATGCAGGGACAACATATCATAGACTCACCAACAAAGTCTTTGCTGATTTGATCGGGAAAAACATTGAAGCCTACATCAACGACATGGTGGTCAAGTGTAAGCAAATGAATGAGTATATTGCTGACATTGAGGAGGTGTTCTCTACAATTCGAAAGTATAAGATGAAGTTAAACCCAGGAAAATGTGCTTTTGTGGTAGCCTCAAAGAAGTTTTTAGGCTTCATGATCACGCATAGGGGAATTGAGATAAATCCGGACAAGATACAAGACTTAATATCCATGAAGTCATCGAGGAGTAAGAAAGATGTGCAAAAGCTCACAGGCAAGGTAACCGCTTTGAATAGGTTCATGTCTAGAGCAGCAGACATGTGTTTTTCCTTCTTCAAAGTTCTTAGGGACAATCAAACCTTCAATTGGAATGAGGAATGTGAAAGAGCTTCCCAGGAACTCAAAAAAACACTGACAACTCTTCCAATTCTCACAAAGCCAGAGCTTGGAGACACATTATACTTATACCTGGCTGTATCTTACAATGCAGTGAGTAGTGTACTGGTTAAGGAGGTTAAGAAGGCTCCACAACCTATCTATTATGTGAGCAAGGTATTGCTTGACGCAGAAACAAGATATACATTGGCAGAGAAACTCGTCCTGGTTATGGTGCACCAAAACTACGACAGTATTTTCAATCACATCCAAATGTCGTGCTCACAGACCAGCCCTCGGGTAGATACTCCAAAAACCTAATGTTTCGGGAAGAATGTTGAAATAGGCAATTGAATTTGGTGAATTTGATATATAGTTCAAGCCCCGACCTTCTATTAAAGGACAAGTATTAGCGATCTTCATTTTAGAGCTCACCCCAAGGCTTCGAGGGCCAGGGGATAGCTCGACCACTAAGGCGTACACGTCGAAAATATTCATCGATGGGGCATCAAACTCCTCAGGCTCGGGTCATCAAGGAGTACACGCTCTGGCCTTCAAGCTCATAAGGTACAGATACTATTGGCTGACCATGAAGAAAGACACCTCAGACTATGTGAAAAAATGTAATAAGTGCCGAGGATTGATAACGTCGTTCATAATCCTGCTGAAGAGCTCGCCTCCATACATTGTTCGGCCCCTTTCGAACAATGAGGAGTTGACATCCTCGGGCCTTTTCCAATAGCAAAAGGATAACTAAAGTTCGTTGCTGTGGTGGACGAATATTTTACCAAGTGCACAGAAGAAGAAACTCTAGAAACTATTTCAGAGCCAAAGCTGAGGTCTTTCATTTGCAAGTTTGTCATATGCAGCTTCAGGAGGCAATTTGACAATGCACAATTCAAGAATTTTTTTACCAACCTTGGGATAGATCATCGCCTAACATCGGTCTCACACCTTTATAGCAATAGCCTAGCCGAAGTAACTAACCGAATTATACTGCAAGACCTTCGTACCAAGATTGTGGGTGCTCATGGTAACTGGCCTGATGAGTTACCCTCCATATTATGGATTTAAAGGACTTTGCGTTAGACAACAACAGGTGAAATCCCATTCATGTTAGCTTTTGGGTTGGAAGCCACAATTTTAATAGATGTTAGCGGTACACTATGAGGTGTTTGGAGCAAAGTACTGAGGAACACACAACGGAACATCTAGACATCCTTGAGGAGGCACGCGAGCAAGCTGTCCTACAAGTCACTTCTTATCAAAATAGGACGTTCAGGATTTTAATAACAAGGTCAGACCCATGAGATTTAGGGTTGGGGATCTAGTGTTCAGAAAGGCCAAGGCTGCAGATCATGCCCTGGATAAACTTAGCCCGGCATGGGAAGGACCATATGAAGTCATTAGACAAGTTCAAAGAGAACCCTACAACTTGAGGGATATGTCTGGAAGACCGTTTCCAAGGCCTTTGAATGCTGGCAATCTCAAAATTTATTATAAGTAGTAGTCCCCACATTATCTAGTTGGTTTAATTAGTTTTACTTTTATTTTGGGCTTGCATGCCCCATGTACATTTTTCTTGCTTTTAATTAGTTTACTTTTAATCGGGCTTGTATGTGTAAAGCGTTTTTTTCTTTTTGGTGGTTTATTTGTCAAGGCCTGTGAGCCTATACTTGTCTTAAAGCATAGGAAAGTTTATATAAAAGTGGCAATTGGGTAAGACCCAACGAAAATTTTATCCAAGTTATTGCCACGAGCATGCACTTTCAAAACATGTCACGAGCAGACACCTCAAAGACCTATCACGAGCAGGCACTCCAAAAACATGCCATGAGCATGCACCTTCAAGAATGCTCAAGCATGACCAATCTGAAATACAATCTTGGATTCATGAGTCCTCGGGTGTGATCACTTGTATTACACACCGAACTAGAGGTCGAGCCTAAAACATCGCTAAACCCTCATCAAACCTCGGTATTAGTCACTTTTCCATAAGGTTTGAACTTGGCGTCGAGCCCAAGACTTTGTCAAAAAGATAATTAATTGTGTTGACGTCGAGCCAAAGCCTCAATTATAAGCACACCTCAGAGCTCAAGTTTAATCCTTAGTATTTTGACTCGAACTTAACGTCAAGCCTAGCCTTATGTCTAATTTACTCAGGTCATTCATCGAACCTAAATGCTAAATTAGTCGTCGCGCTTATTAACGATTAAAAGGACGAGACAAACACATGCAAAAGTAAACATCGAGCATATCATTTACAAAATTAAAACATCAAAGATCAAAAGTCGTCGGGCAATATACTTTGCAAAAATATTAAACATAAAAGCCCAAATGGTCTAGCAATGTAATTGACAAAAAAATTAGAAACTTACATTGTAAAAAATGGGGCTCGAGGTAGAGAGTTCCTAATCTAAATCGTCATGCCCAAGAGCTTGGTTAGTTGCCACAACGTCAACCTCGTCATCCTCATCCTCGCCAGCATCCTCGAAATCTGAGAGCTCAAGGCTGTCAGCCATACCAAGCATGGACTTCAAATCCTCGGGCTGAACATTGGGGAGTCTGGATCGTAGAAAGGCTCGAGCTTCTTTGAAGGCATGGAAGTACGCTCCCGAGGCATATTCAGCCTTCAATTTGTCACACTCCTCGGACACTTTAAAATCTTCCCAAGCTCGATCCTTGGCCTCAGATATCCTGCCTTCATATTCTTTACATTTACGCTCGAGCTCGAGCTTCAACTCTTCAGCCTTATCCTTGGTAGCATCACTTTCATCTCGAGCTCGACGCAACTCGTTCCTGGCATCATCGCGTTCTTTCAAAATGGCCTCACACTCAGCCCTCAGATCAACAAGCTTCTTGTCCCTGAGCTCGACGACCTCCATAAGCCCAGCCATTTTATGGGACTCATCCATCCCTTGTAGTGAGAGGCATCGGACAACGCACGGGGTCTATTAGAGAAACAAAACGTTGAGATAAATACATGAAATAAATTCAAAGCTTAATCTGAACTTTTTACCTTCAAAGTGAAAAACTCAAGGGCATTCATCCCCTCGTCGAACCCTACATCTCATCGGTACTCAAAATTTTTTATTGGTAAAATTTTCCACCCGGAAAATTTTTAA
>CAIGRR010220061.1:0-15532 GCA_903798365.1 Fraxinus sp. 1973-6204 | reverse complement strand
CGCCCATCGTTGGTTGGAAAACTGCCTTGCACATCTTTCAGTATTTTTATCATAACATTTTCTCTTGATGTCCAATTGAGGTGATTCAAGATGATTTGGAAAGTTAACTCAAAGAGCTACAATATTTCTTCAGATGTTATTTTCCAATTCTAACGTTTACTATGTCAAAAATGAGTCTTAATATGTGACTACGAATATGAAGCATAACTTTTTCGGTTGGAATTTGATGTGTAATCACTCTTGGATTATATTTGATCCATTTGACATCTTTCTTCATCTAATTGACCATTAACACTCTCAAATCTTCATCATGAGGTTCGGGGCAATTTTTGAGTATTTGCACTTTAGTACCCAAACTTTGGATCTCTTACAATTTAGCTCATTTCTCCAGAATGGCCGACCCATCTTATACCCGCCCCATTACCATCCCTATAAATGTACAAAGAAATATCTAAAAGAACTAAAATTATATTACAATTAGGAGATTGGAGTATGATATGATGTATACTTGCCCTAACATTTGTTATGTGATGGATTTAGTTAGTAGGTATCAACGTTATTCTTAGAAAGGATTTGTGATACATGATATATGTTGTCAGTTATTTCATTTTTTATCGAGAGAATAACTAGTAATTGGAAAAGAAATGCATATTCCGACTGAGGAAAAGACCGGTTCGAGCACAAACAGTTATTAAACTTGTGCGCTTTTGCTATATAGAGTAGCAAGAAGCATACAATGTTGTTTATTTTTGAAGGTATGATATACACATTAAGAGAGGGAGAAGATAATGTAGCACCGTGTGTATGTTTTTGCAACCAATATACGGTAAGTGAATGAATTCATCTCTGCTTCTTCATTGTGTGAGACCATAGGGTTTATACAACATCATGTATACTCTATTGAATTTAGACTGTTTCTTGAGATTATATTTTAGTGTTGCTACATTAGATTGTTACCAATAACTATAGTTGATTCGTTTTGAAGAATTATATTTAAGAAAGCAGCTTATTAAAGTTGAAGGTTTCGAGTCGGATGAGAAAACCATTTTGAACAACATTTCCATTTGTATTCACCAGCCAGATAATTGCGTTAACCAAATGAAGGTCAGCACATTGGCCTATCCAGTCATATAGCCATAAGGCCACCGTCATCGATAAACATCATTACCGAACTGAAAAGGTATCCCCTAGTGACATCAACACCGTCTCGATAAACTAATTGATAGAAGATAATATCAGCACAATGCCTTCTACCAATCAAAAGGAAGTAATGATTGCCTTGGTATTAGGCAATCATAACCTAGTATACATGTTATATCTCAAGTGAAATAATGGTCTAACTGGCCGAACTCAATATGAATCAAATTTCTTCCAACAGGATGGTGGTATACAAATAGAGGTCAGGTATTGTAGATTGATAGACAGAGGGTAGAAAGCTCTCATTGAAGGTTTATAAATAGGGACAACAATCTTCTATAGAAGGCCGACAAAGGATTTTCTTATAATACATTACAAAAACATTTAACAATAGAAATTTCTTTTCAATAACATTCCAGTAAATTAAACATGATTACTTTGCTAACTTTTCCATAAGTTGATCTATAATTTTTGTGTAAATTTTAGTTATATTGAGAAGGTCTAGCATGTGATATTTGTTAACACAAATGGTTCGGGTCAAGTCCATAATTTGGAAGTGGGAGGTATTAGAAAATATGGATCGTGAGTCATCCATTTAGGATGACTCGACCTGCAAGATATTAAAATAAAAAGGAAAAAGTTATTTGAACTTGAAATTTAAACCTTTATCTGTTAACTCCTATTATCTCTCAATAACTTCCTACAACTTCCATTACTTTTGTTTTGCAATTTGGGAGAGAAAAGATGACAAGAGAAATGGTGTATAATTTTTATGGAATATAACACCAAAATAGAAAAGTTCCTTGAACCATATTTTTGGCATGAAAACTGATAAATTTTAACACTTAGATGGTGAATGATAACCTCATTTCATTGTAATTGAGATAGGGATCATAGGAGCGATGGAAAATGCTGATTTCTAACTTTGAAAAAGCAAGGCGATTCAACCATAAAAAGATTTTGAAAATTGATCTTTCAAAATAAGAACTCTTGAACCGAATACTTCAAATTCTTTCAAAAGTAAAATGGAAGAGAATGGGGGCATGAATGAGAAACAAAAAAAGTCGTAGCTTAAAAGTTCAAAAATATTATTGCAAAGTCTAAGTTTTATAACCATCTTTTTTTGGCAAGTATCTCATAACGGTTGGCTTTCGACTTGTAGAAATCAAATCTTGACAGCATAAGAAATCAGTATTAAACCAAAAGAGTTTAGAAATTCAACATGCATAATGAGAAGATTCTTAAATCGAAATTTAATTATATACTCAATTAATAATTGAAACTGGTAAGGACTCTATTTGTAATTGGCTATTCGTTAAATAAAATTAAAGTAATGGAGTTGTAATTAAAGTCAAAAAAATTAATGAATTAGTAGTATAGGTTTTTAAGGAATTAAAAAGCTCAAAGATGTCCAAGAAGATCATGTATGATCAATAGGATGCAATTAGATGTCAAATGAGTGTCAACTTACTGCACAAGTCATGCTCCATATTCTTAGTCACAAGTTACGATACATTTTTTTCACATAGAAAATATTTGAATTTGAAAAACAAAAAAATTCTCCAAAGAATTATAACCCTTTGAATTAGCTTTCCAACCCACTTTGAATCGCCTCAATCCGATATCAGGAGAAAAATGTATGGTAAAAATATTGACGACTGCTTAGAGACCACTTGCTAGCCGCGATGAAGGCATTAGAGTAGTCGACTTTTTCGGGCAGAATTCTATTCGAGATTTTAATAGATTTTTCAATCATATTCAACCTCAAAAAGTTCATGTTATATATACCCATGCCATATCTCGTTCCAAGGGGTGGTTGAAAATTATTATTTCAAGATCAAACACATACTTCAGAAGATTTCTTAATTCAACCCCAAGATCAAAGTTTCATATATTTTCCCAAGTATTCTTTTTTATAGGCCGAGCCTTATATTTAGTCAAGAGATTATCCATTGAAGATCAAATCCATATTCCAATAATCTCTGACCTCGGCTACAAATACGCACAGAAAGATTTAAAAATAAAACACTAAAAACCCTACCTCCACCAATACGCCTTCATAGTTCTGAAGTTTGGAGAAGAGGCACTTCGAGTTTTAAAGCTCTAGAACTAGTTCGTTCTTGGCGATCCACTCGGAGAGAAAAGTGCCCAAAGTTGTTGTGAAGTACAAGGTAACCAAATGAGTTCCTTGATGGTTTCCAAGTTAGATAACCAGAGTCAACTAAGGTTTAACGTGTCTAAACTAATTGTAAGTTAACTTTTCTAGTGAATCTTACTAACAAAATTTGTCCGTTGGTTTTTGATTCCACCGTGAAGTATTCGTCAAGGGATTTTCCTCCGTCATCATATTTGGTGTTATTTACTTTACCACTTTGATCTGAATGTTTGTGATTGTTTAAACTTAAGATTTAATATAGATTATCCTTAATAATCATTGGAGATAATAAAAGTGAGAATTAGTAAATATTCCTTTCAAGTGGTATTAGAGCGTTAGTAATTTAGCAAGTGGTAGTTGAGCTTAATTGTGATCCGTGACCCAATTTTACCTAGATAAGTCAATCACTTTCTGATGAATGATCTGAGAATGGAATGGTTACTCATTAGGCTTATTACCAGCTATTTGAGAAGAGTCTCAAATTACATAAGGTTAATAGATCAGTATTTAGGAAATTGAATAAACTTGAATTAGAAAAAAAGAGTCTTCTAGTCAAACTTGATGAGTCTTCCAAAGAATTGAATGAATTAAGGGTTGAGAAATAATCCTTAGAAATTAAGGTTAAAACTCTTATGAGAGATTTTGAAAAATCAAATGCCCAACTTCAATATTTCTCTAGTGGTTCTAAGAAACTTTACAGTATATTAGAATTACAAAAACTAGCTAGGAATAGAAGATGTTCAGGCTTTAATAAAACAAATTTCCATACAACTTCCTATTCTAAATAAGTTTGTACTAGCCTCTTCAAGCCTAAGGTCCAAAGCTTGAAACCTGGAGTTGCTCCTACGTTCATCCACACATGTCACCATTGTGATAAGTTAAGACACATAAGACCTATGTGTCGCAAGCTTTTGAGTAGGAATAAGACCAAGAATGTAGGTGCCCGAGGACCGAAATCATTTGTTTGCAAACAAGAACTAACTACCCATGTTAGATTCTCAACTAATCAAGTGAGTCACTTAACTGAATTGATGATTCAATTAACTAAGATTACATATTCTTCTAAGAAGATTTGGGTAAAAGAAGAAGAAGGTGAATTCACAGGTCAAAGTAGTATCATTGGACATGTTATTTTGATCAAGTACTAGTAAACTTAATGAACTGTGAATAAAGTTTGCATTAATTTTGTTTGACTTATGTGGAGTACTTGATATAGGTTATTCCGTGTATCATCTGTATTGTACACATTAAGTTCTTGAAAGTAAGTGTTGACCACATGTGAAATTTGGTATGGCAGCCATCGGTGTAATAAGTTGACTTTGAATATGGAATGACTTTTAACTTGTTGACCTAAACTCTTGTATATTCTCCTAAAAGAAAAAGATTATTGAGCTTTAAAAGGTTTGAATTTCTTCGAAATACTGTGAGATACATCTTATAATTTTTCTGTAGCTTTTATGATTCGAGTTATTAAGTTTGTTGGGTATCTTAAAAACTGGTGCCCTATAATCATTTGACCCGTGAGTCATCGGTCTAAAGCCATTTGGTAAGCTTAATGAAAAAAAAAAAGTATGCACACAAGATAGAAAAATTATATATGTTCACAAATAGGAGGATAAGAAAAAATTATACAAAATTAAATATGAGTTTTTTGATTAAAAGGTCTTAGTAGTACTGGGTTTGACTTTCATAATTTTAGGAATATATTCATTCACCAATGATTTCTTTGCATGTTTGTTTTCACCAATATAAGGTTTGAGAGTTGCTTGCTTGAGATTAGTGACACTTTTCATGCATGTACTGTGTCTACAATTTACTCTATATAGGTTTAAAACAAGTTACGTGGAAAAAGTTCATGGTTTATAAATAAAATATGCATAAGTAAATAATTAATTGTACATGATGTTATGTTTAAAAATACATGAAAAATAGTTTTCATAAAAGAAAAAATAAAATAAAAATTTATATTCTCTCATCACACGTTTTGTATAATTTTGCATAGTTTGTCCATGAGAATATTTTTCCACTCATTCCCCTCTATGTTATTCGTGATTATATTAAGTGGTATTTATTTCATATTTCAGGGAGTTGAGTAGTTTATGAGCGAGAGAAAGTAGTAGTAGTTGAATATTTGATTTTTCGAATTGACTTAGGGAGAGTAATATAGAACTTTAATATTGTTATTGTATTTACTGTTTTATCAATATTGATATAGATATTCTATATTTTATTTCTAAATTATTGACGCTCGTAGTGTTACATGCTTTAGTGTTTCATATTTTACTTGGGTTATGTTATATGACTTAGTTATATGTTTTACTTATAAGTCTCCTATTACTTCTCACATGATGGTGTTGTTTGCATGTATTTCAAGAAACATGTGTTAGGTTCAATGTTGTAATTGACAATTCTGTGAACAAAAATAGCTTAATTGAACATATGTAAAAGTCAATGAGCGAAGTACAATTTTGTATAGATGAGTTAGGTTAGGGTTAGAGGTTGAAAACAAGAAAAATGCGCACCGAAATTTCGCTAGCTTCACTCCTGGTCATCGCTCGATCGATGGAAACAAAACTATTGTCGCCTGCTTATCGCCCAGGCGTCGCTTGAGTGACACACCTTTGGCTCAAGCGACAGGCTCCCTCGTTCGAGCGACATATTTATGCGGCCAGACCTAATTCGTGATTTTGAAGAGTTTTACACGGCCCATAACACCTAAACGTCCCCAACTATAAATACAGATATCTGGGACGAATTTTAATAGGTTGCTTGATTGTGCTTTCATTGAATAACCAATCCACGTCATACTTTGAGAGATACAAGAGCATAATTCTTTGGTGAAAGCAAACACATTATTCTTGTGATCCGGCAACCTGGTTTTGGAAAATATCAGAAGTTCTAATCCAAAACACTCAATTTACTTAACAGTTTGAGGAAGATATTCAAGCGCAGGAAGAAGAACAGGAATATGTGATTCCTGGGTATCCACTTGGAAGATAAGTGTACAGAAGATCGTGAAACTGAGATAGCATATCTTGGTAGAAGATTGAGAGTCTGCAAGTACAACAGATCTTGGAAGCTACAGGAGGTCTAGTGGGATTGGCTGGACAATATCTACGATAGTAGATCGCAAAGCTAGAATGAGCAGCAGATCTTGAAGTTACAGGGTTCACAACAGCTAGTGGAACTAGTTTGGAATTGAATTGTAACTCACATTGTCTATAGTGGAGGTAACTAACTTGGTCCCGGAGTTTTTACCCAGTTGTGTTTCTCTGTCATCAATATTGGTGTTATTTATTGCTTTCTTATTACAAACTGCGGTAATTCAACTTAGGATAATTGAATTGTTTGTTTAACCATCTAGAAACAATTAAAAGTGATTTGTTGCTTGTTAATTGTATAATTCCACACGTAAGGTCAAACTTAGTAAACTACGTAATTTTCAACAGGTATGACAAGATTTAAGTTAAAGTTTGGAAATTGAGTTTTTAGGTAGATTGTTGTTAAATTGCTTTTTTTATTTATTTATTTTGACTTTGAAATAAACGATTTTGTTATGGAATGCCAAAGGAAGAGTTTGTTAGGTCTCTATTTGTAATTGGTTATTCATTAGACAAAATTAAAGTAATGGAGTTGTAATTGAAGTCAAAAAGTCTAGGTCTTGAAGGAGTCAAAGAGCTCAAAGATTTCTACGAAGATCACATATGATTAATGAGATGCAATTAGAAGTCAAAAGAGTGTCAAAGTACTGCACAAGTCATGCTCCAATTTCTCAGTGACAAATTGTAATGCATTTTTCACATAGAAACCATTCGAATTTGAAATTTTCTATTCTAGAAGAATTGTATTAATTTGAGTTAGCTTTCCAACACACTTTAAATCGCCTTAATTCGATATCGGGAGAAAAAATATATGATGAAAATACTGACGACTACTTATTGGCCGAGAGGAAGACGCTTGAGCAGTTGACTTTTCTGGACAGATTTCTATTCACAATTTTAACAGATTTCCCAATCCTATTCAACATCCAACACTTCATATTATATATATCCATGCCATATCTTGTCCTAAAGGGTGGTCGAACATTATTTTCGTACAAGAAATTATTCTTTGAAGATCAAACGTATATTCCAAAAGATTTCTTGATTCAACTCCAAGATCAAAGTTTCACATATTTTTCCAAATATTATTTGTTATTTCTTGAGCCTTATATTTAGTCAAGAGAGTATCCTTAAAAGTTCAAATCCATATTCCAATAGTCTCTTACTTCAGTCATAGATCAAGACACAGAAAGATCTAAAGATCAAACACCAAAAAACCTGCCTTCACCAATAAGCTTCCAAAGTTTTGAAGTTTGGAGAAGGGGCGGTTGGAGTTCCATTGCTTCAAAATGAGTTCGCTCTTGATTTTTCACGTGGAGAGAGAAGTAGCCCAAAGTTGCTAGGAAGTGCATGTCACACAACCAAATGAATTCTTTGGTGATTTACAAGTTAAGTGGCCGAGTCAGCTAATGTTTAGCGGTGTCTGAATTAATTATTAGTTAACTTTTCTAATTAATTTTATTGGCAAATTTGTTCGTTGGTTTTTTATTCCACTGTGAAGAGTTCTTTAAGAGATTTTCCTCCGTCATTATATCCGGTGTTATTTGCTTTACTGCTTTGATCTGAATGTTTGTGATTGTTTAAAATTAGGGTTCAATATTGATTATCCATAATAATGATCTAAAGGTGAATTGTTGATTATTATGGTGTTAATTTTGCATATTTGGATATAAACAAATATTTACTAACAAGTGGTTTCAAAGTGTGTTAGTAAATATTCCTTTCTAAGCTATTGGGTTGGATTCGAGTCTTAAAAATAATTTGTAAGTCTACACTTTTGTTTGTTGTCATTGATTGTGAAAGGGTAAGTTGATCACATTTATAGGTAGCCAATAGTGATTTTTAGGTAACCCAATATTGATAGCGATTCAATTTATAAGGAATCAATTGTAGGTTGGAAGCCAATTGTGAATTCTAAGCAGGGCCGGTCCTGTGATTTTTGAGGCCTGAGGCGAACTCCGAAAATTGGCCCCCCAGAATCAACGTAAATGAAAAATTCAACAGTATATTATGCAATGTATTACTAATTTAAAACTCAACAGTAGAACAACAAACAAGTATATCATGCAATGTCAGATGCTTGACAAAAAGCAAAATTAACCAGCGAGAGTACCTGCGTAGCCAACACAATGCTCCAGCTTTGAACTGCCCATTGAAGTGATCTACAGAGTTAATTCCAGAACCTTTGTACTGTGAACATGGTACAGCACCTGACAAATGTATATTGGAAAAAGAAACATTTTGAAGTCAATAATCAGATGATCAAGGAAAGAAAAGTCACATAAGCATTAGCATGAGTACAAGGCAAGCAGAGCCAACAGTGTGCTAATTTAATCTGTCAATGAACATTAGTCTTCAACTCGAGTTTTGTTTTAAGCTATTAACAATTTACTCTGTCAATGAAATCAATTTACTAAGAGTTTTGTTTTATAGTTACATCTTCAATTCATGAAACAAATCATTGGAGATGTATGAGAAAAAAGGTAAATGTGTTGTTACTTGTAGTTAAGTAGTTATCACTCATTTCATTGGATTGAACTTTATTGAACAAAAATGTTCTCTTCTTTTCAGCTCAAACCCAGAGTATAAGGTCACTTAGAATTGCAAATTTATAAAAATAAAATCTGAGTTCAAACTTCAACCCCAATCATCCTTAATCAATAATCATCCATCCAAAAAAGTCTCAGAAACCCCAAGTGCCACATATAGCAATAGTAAAAATGCAAATGGAATTGAGTTTAATTGTTTAAATTCCCTTGTTCCACCATGGAATTCACTCCAGTTCAAACTTCAACCACAATCATCCTTAATCAATAATCATCCATCCAAAAAAATTTGCAATTAAATAATATGCCTTCTAATTATTCTCTCCATGTCAGTTGTCACCCCCATTTAAAACCACCCTCCATTTCACGCTTTTTGCGAATTTTTTTTTTTTTTTTTTATCAAACACAGTTTATTATTTTATCAAACACAGGTGCAGATTGATGAAGTTCGGGAAGAGATTGAAGGGACAAATTGAACAGAGTTTGCCGGATTGGCAAAATAAATTTTTGACATACAAGGAATTGAAGAAACTTGTGAGATTGATTTCTTCTGCTCCAAAGGCCGACTTGAACAATGAGATCTAAAAATCCAATGCCTTCTTCATGGAGCAGGAAGAGGATTTCATTATTCGCCACAAGGTCATCCATCCTCCCACTACTTTACTTACATGTTTTATGACGCCATCGCCGGTCCGGTTGGAGTTGGAGGAGTCGGTCTCGCCGTCGAGCAGGAGGTAAGAATGAAAACAGATTGCCCCTTTTCTTCCTTATATTATTAAAAATAAAAAAAAAAGTGGGCCAAAAATAGGCCTCCCTCCGGTTTTGGGCCCGAGGCGCAGGCCTCATTTGCCTCGCCCCAAAACCGGCCCTGGCTAGAACAGAGTCAACATGCTCTAAGGGAAACAAATTGAATGAGCTCAAGAAACTAAGCTGAAGAAACCTATCTTTGCCGATTTAACTAAGATAGGAATCGTGGACAGGCCTGAAGACGACCACTTATCAAGGGAGGATACGAAAGACCTAAGTCGATATGGGAATTTTCCTTATAAGTGGTCGTCTTCAACGAGAGATTGAAAAATGCAATTCAAGGGAGAAAATCATCAAGGAATTCAAGTTTTAAACATTGATTGTAAGAGGAAGAAGATCTTGGTGAAAGATTAAATTCTTTTCTATATCTTTATTCAAAGAATCCGGTGATGTATTCAAAGACAATTTCTTATGTTTATTTTTACATTATGAGTAACTAATTTTCATATTAGGGCAAACAATGTAATCGACTTGTGATCCTTTATTTTTTTTATTCAAGATTTCTGTGATGTATTCATATATGTGTTGGTTTTACTATGTGTTTAATGCATTGAATTAATTGATCACTAATTTGATGATTATGTGAGTCTCTTACAAATCGAGAGGTGAGTTCACTACACAAAATAGACTTTTTGCAGCGGTAAAAAATGCTGCAAAAAGCCTTTTTCAGCGTTTTAGTGTGTGTTGCGGGGGTCAGTGTTGCCGTTGAGGAAAGAGATACAGCAACGTTTAAAAAACGTTGCGAAAAAGTCTTTCGCATCTTTTGGTTTTGGCAACATTTTGCAAACATTGTCGTTATTGTTTTTAAAAATTTTTTAAAATTAATTCGCATTTTTTATATATACCTTATTGCGCTACCTGAGTAAATATCCAATATATAAAGAGAAGTGACAAGATATCAAAATAAATATAAGAAATCATGATTAAAATGGGAAAACAAATTCTTGCATTGAAACTAATTAAACCATGCTAGCATATACCTTGTGCAATATTTCACTCCATTATACATATTTTTAAATATCAACCCATTATCAATAACATCTTTTCCATCATTCATCAGATCACTCACAAAAGGTGCAATAATTCATACAAAACGTTGGTACAGTACTCTATTTGGATTGATATTCTGTAGCATCAAAAAAGGAGTTGCTGCAAAAAAATGAAATGAAGCCCATGTTTGAGCCTCATGGGAACCAGGTACCTCGCATAGCCTTGTACCATCCACTCCATCTCCCGTTGAAGCATCATTGCAGCAATACCACATAACTCTACTGTGAACCACTTGAAGCTCTGACAAAAGTTCGCTACCATTGCAAAATAAGATGTACTCCTGTTTAAGCAAAATTTATCAATAATCTCATGTTTACTACTATGTCACGCATTCAATGTAGAATTATTTCACAGCCAAACAAATAGCTAAACCATCGTTGGTGCAAATTGACAAAATTTATCTAAACAAGGAATCTTAAACAAGGAGTTGAATTCATAACAATATATCGATGATCAACTGTTCCATACTAACAATATATTTGGTTGGTGACTAGAGGTGACCCTCCTATTTTTGGTGAAGTATCTACCCCGCATGTCTGGGTGTTTTATATCACCATATTTTTAGTGTAATAGCATACATGTTCGGGTCGCTAAGTAGCTATTATTCTTAGATTTGATTTTTGCTATTATGATTAGGTGTATAAATTGTGTCAAGTTAGATGACATGACTACGTTTTGATGAGGGCACATGCCCTTTAACTCTAGCATCTTGGGTTTTCGAAAACATTTTCAAAATTTGTTAATCCATCAAGTTTCGATGAATTTTCAAATCTTTAATTTTTAATATTAGAAATTCGATTACTTGTTGAGAAAAATCACACTGATGGGATGGATTAATTAAACAAAATTGAACGATTATAAAAATATAGTATACTAATCTTATCTATACTATCCAGATAACTTAAAATTAAATCATAAACAAATTAATGATCCTAAAAGAGAGAGTGCGTGTTTGTTTGTGAATCAGAGATTTCTTGTGCGTGAAGTTTCGTATTCATTTTAAAAAAATAAAATAATAAGAATAAATATCGACATCTTAGTATCTTACCGCGTAGTTAAGGAATGAGGTAAATTTTTTAAAATTAATATTTGATGTGACATCTAAGATTTTTATTTTTATTGGCGATATTTTTTAAACTTTTTTGACAGATATTTTCAATTTAATACATTTTATCATTTATTTTATTTTATTTTTTCACAATATTAATTCGTATTTAACAAGGAAAATCTCAATAAAGTTGACTTGACATATAACATATATAGGTATTATTAAAATTAAATATTAGATATATGATTTTTTATGTGCAGTTTAATACTGTCGAATTTTCATTACTGAATATGTACTGTAAGTCTACTTTTAAACTTATAATTTTGTTGATTGTTAAAAATTCAAAATCAAATTGAGTTTCTCAGTTTAGTTTGAAGATGAGAATTTGGGAAAAAATCAATTATTAATCTAGAGTTCTTTTTTAATTATAATTTAAAAACATAATCTAATTTAAACTTATTGGCTCGCACGAATACAACCTGGCACGATCTGGCGCGTGTTGAGCTTGTGTGTCGTATCTGGCCCTGATAACTCAACACACATTAAACACAAGCCCAGCCCAATATGGGCCTAAGTGGATTGGGCCCATTCATATAATTCTCGGCCTTATCACGTTCAGTACAAGTGCACTTCTCACAGGCCGTATAACTGGGCTTCTATATTGGGCTTATATGGGCCTAACTGAACTATTGAGACCCAAGAATAAACTATTCTGCAGCAAACCAATTGATTTACCAATGAATGCTTTCTTGAGAAAAGTCTTTGTAACGATCTTTGTCTACCTTTCGCGTATAACGAAATAGAACCATTAAACATCACGAGACAAATTAATCGTTGATTTCGATCGATAAGAAAAGAAAATATCAATACAAATCAAGACAGAAAAACTGTCCGTTAATTAACTACTAATAAAGTATACCCCAAGTCCAACCATGACTTATCTACTAAAGTAGATTGTACCACATTCCGTGCATCAATCAGATTCAAACCCTACACATTATCAGCAAATCTCACTTTACCTTTGAACCCACCATTCTGAGGTGGCTTTGATCCTCTGGGATCTCCATGTGCAGCCACTTTAGCTGTAGGGATTCTCTTGTCAAACCCAAATTCTATGTCCCCATCTTTGAAACTAGGTTTTTGCCTAGACTCCCATTCTTTAGGGCCAAGGTCCTGGCCTCGAGCTGGCTTGGCCTTACCATGGTGGTGCTCCTCCTTACCGCGGTGGTGCTTCCGGTTGCATAGCCGTCCAAACACGCAAGCAATAGCTGATATTACGAGTACCGCAGCCAAGACAATGAAAACAGGCCCAAAGGAACCATTAGAATTGGAAGAAGGCTGTTTTGTGTAAGTATTAGGATACACCCGATCAACTGGCTGTGACATTTTTAGATAAATAATGGAGAATTTGATGAAGATTTTGAGTTAACTGGCTAGAGGGTTATGTTCTTCGAGTGAATATAAAGGACCGTTCAAGTGAAGAAATGGAAGAGACAAGAATTTGATTGCCTGATTATCAAAAAGGAAATGCTTTCTACTTTAATAAAGATATTCTTTATGTCCTTTACTACTGGTCCTTTGAACATCAATACCCATGCAAGAGCTCCGTCGATGAGCTTTGCTTTATAATGCAATTGTTCGACTGGCACGACCCTAGAGTGTAAAGTTGGGTTGAGAGGTCTAGGATTAAGACATTCCAACACTTTTGAGAGATCGGACCACGACCGACTTGACACTTAGAATACGCACATTTTGGAGGTTGTTCCATTTTACATATCTACTTAACTTGCGTAGAAAATGCGATACAGTCCAATCTACTTTACACCTTTATAGATCTATTGTTATTTTATGAGGTACGTATGTACACAAACTAATACGTGGGATGCAAATTTATAGTTAAAGCACAAAAGGGATTCTTTTTTGGTACTATTAGGAGGTGGGAAAAAATAGACAAGTGTGAATCAAACATGGTAGGCATATAGATATTCGAAAAATATCATTTAACCCTTTCCCAATTCACAATAGGAAAAGCCTAATTTTAGCAAAAAGGATCCCTCTTTAAGCTGCATGTAGGGTTTGATGGTGTCCAATGATTAGCCAATAAATATTTATTTATACTCACAATAAAGATTAAAAATATTCAATTTTTTTCAAGAATTATGTAATTCACTAATTTGAGTGCTCGTCGAACTTTATTTGTTAATTATATCATGCCATCTAAAATTCTGACTTTGTAAAGTTTATGATATTATCGTAAAAACGGAAGGGTGTTACCTCAACAATTTATCTTCTCTATTCGGAAAATAATCAAACAATCAAGTCTAAAGGGTGGATTGCTTGAGTCCCATAAAAGTTAAATTCTACTTTTAATCAAATAACTCGCGATTGCTTCAAAGAAACAAGTTCCTTACTTTTTGCCTTCTAAGATACCATTTGGTTTCTTAACCTTTAAACAATCGAGAAATGATTTATAATTTTATATTTAAGATCCCAATAAAAATTCGTTTCAATATCTTATCCAAGATAAAGATGAATCAATATGCTCTACTTTGAGGACGAGGGTTTGAGCTTTCTTCTTTGAGTGTACAAATAAAAGTAAGATATTAATAATTATAGTGGTTTGATACCAAACCCGTGTCTACATTCTTATTTCTAGCCTCTAGGGCATACACACAATTAAAAGTACTCTTTTCCAATTTTTATTTTGTCCCTAAATTATTGCAATTTGTTTAGTAAAGTAGGTTATGTACACTAATTACTTGGGTAAATTTTGAATCTTTCAAGTATGTGGGGGTGCTTTTGAATTAAGGGTATGTTTGATAGACATTATTTTTCATAAAAAATGAAAAACAAATTTCAACTTTTAATTTTGTCTTGTTTGATATACTTTATTTTTCATGCAAGAAATTTTCCACATTTGGCTCACATGCTCACCAATTCCTTGGTTTTGTGAAAAATCAATTCCCATTTTCCAATTTTTTTTAAGCAATTAGAAAAAAATTCTAGATACAATGGTAAAAATATTTATCACTTTGATTGACAATTTTTATGCAAAATAAAGTCAAACGAATGGTATTCGGTATGATAAGAAAAATTTGAAAAAAAATAAATAAATTTGGCAAGTGAAACAAATTTTAGATCCAATGGTAAAACAAATTATCACTTTAATGGATAATTTTCATGAAAAATAAAGTCAAACGGACACCAAATTTTTAACATTTTTCAGGTGGAAAATTATATCAATCAAACACAATTAATTATAATTCTCAATAAAATAATTTTTAGATAATTTAATTCTCTAAAATTTATTTTCTTTCCACTTATTTTTCACGTTTGCAATCAAACGGAGCAATGTTAGTCCAAACTTAAGTACGTAGGGGTGCTTTTGAATTAAATGTCTAAAAAAGTATCCCAATGTTAGTCCAAACTGAAGGGAAATACCTTTAACTAACCCAAATTTAAGGTCATATTTTCAAAATGACATTTGACTATTTTAAAACTTTAAACTTCCTAAAATACCCTCAATATAACATCTTTTAAAACAAGTTATTTTAGTCCTTAGAAGTTTCAATTATAATTTAGGATTCTACAAATCGTTCTTCCTTTGGAATTAAATCTTTAATTTTTCTTCACCATCAACTCTTTCCATCATTCTCCCCCAAAAATTTTGATATTTATTATTTTTGCA
>CAIGRR010219955.1:0-10505 GCA_903798365.1 Fraxinus sp. 1973-6204 | reverse complement strand
ATTTTCTAGGAAAATCTTTTCCTTGTAAAACATTTTCTTTCCACCCATCTTCCTCCCTTGCAATCAAACGGACCCTAATTTGTTTATCTTTATTTTTGCTAATTCATTTTTATTGTTTTATTATCCTAATTAATAGTAAATAAATAAATAAAAGGGATTTTTGGCTGTGTAACATTTTGAAATGAGATAATTGAATTTGTCATCTTATCTTATGAATTGTGTACTTGTAAATTGAATGAAAAGTGACAAAAATTCCTTTCAACTTATTCTAAATCTTACTTAGAGTACTTGATATAGTTTACTTCATGCCCCATTTTCACTACAAACACCAAGTCTTTGTGAGTGCGTCTTGATTCTGTGTTTGAGATTTGGTATAGCGGTAATTGGTGTGGTGGAGTGGAGTGGAGTGACTTGAAATATGAATTGACTTTTAACTATCTAACTTAAGCTCTAGTATATTCCCCATAAAGACAACAACGAGCATTAAAATATGTTCAAAATATGAGAAGAGAAAATGTGATACATCTTATACTTTTCTTCGTAGCATCTATGACTCAAGCAATTAAACCTGTTAGGGTATCTAAAATTTGGTTCCCTATAGTTATCTGAATTAAGAGTCATCGGTATAAAGATAGCTACAAAAGTAATTTAGAAAGCATAATATAGAGTAGTCTTCACATAAGATATGGAAAAAAAATAAATAAAATAAAAATATGCTCATATATAGGGAGAGAAAAAGTTATAAAAAAATTAATATGAGCTATCTTTGTTTACTAGGTCCTAGTAGCGCTGGGTTTGACTTTCATTACTTAAGAAAAATATTCATTTACCAATGATTTTATTTTCTATGTCCCTTCTCACAAAATTAAGATTTTAAATCTTGCTCACAAAGTACTAGTGGCACAATGCACGCATGGTAGCTTATAACTTATAGTCTACACGAGTGATAGAGTGAGTTAGGATGATCTTATTATTCATTGTTCATATTCGTGTGCATGATCAGTTCTTGTTCATGTGATCTGTTATGCCTCTCTACACGAGGACTCCCACGTGATTTCAACCATCCTACGTGGCAAACAATTCGACAGTCACACACCTTGTACACTAACATGAGGCGAAGCTAGATCGACCCTCAAGTGCGGACGACCTATTTTTCCTGCAAAATAAAGCTGGATTGACCCCATTACAAGCGGACCCCATGGGAAGAGCCGATCCAGGATGAGGCGCTGAAGAGATCTTAAACAGATCTTGTATTATATGATTGACAAGATAACTCGTTGCCACTGCCTCTGCTGTCTCCAGCCTATTTGGTAAAGTCCAAGGCCGCAAGCTAGGTCATATGGATATGAAAATGGTATTAAGGCCATGACTGATTGATGTCTATGACAAGAAAGGTCAGTCATTTGGATGAGGCCACGTGCGTTATCATCCAACGTCTTTCGTTAAATCTTGCCTAAGTACAAAAGTTCACACTTAGTGTCATCCAAAGGTAATGTAAGTTTAGACTCTAAAATTTATACCATATCTTTTACTTATTTTTCCAAAACCGACCTCCTTTTTATATTGGAGGCTCATGTTTAAAGTAATTCCACACTCAAAGACTTATTTTTCCAACTGACTTGACCATCAAAGTGCGCGTGACCAACTTCACCCCCTCAGAAGAAGGCTACATGTGACTAACAATTTGTCCAAGTGTGCATTAATCGAGCTTGCGTGGACATAAAAGACCTTGGAATCTGTTGGTTACATTATTGGTACATTTTTTGGGGTCAACAAATTGATGCCATTTGTGGGAAAATCGACACTATAACCATGAGTATCCTTATGGTAAAAGCCATCAAAAGTAAGAAGAACCTTGAAGAAAGGCCTGGTCCTTAAAGAAAGAACCGCTGCAAAAACTAAGCACTTAGAAACTTGTCTTTAGCTCAAAATCGAAGACACGTTATGAGTTCCAGCCACTATGGCTTACAAGGGAGAAACAGACCCCATGAAGCTTCTGAAGAAGAAGTCATTCGAACTAATATGAACATGCATCGCCCACATCACCAACACAGGGGAGACGGTACCACAATACGTCGAGCCAGGAAAGTGGGAGAAATGGTCGCAAACATGAGAAACATGGCCCAATAGAATGCTCCCATGCAACATTTGCTTATGCAAATGCAGCAACAGATAGGGTATCAAATGTCCCAATAGGGAATGTTTTCCCAAGAAGGCGAGGAATATGACATAAGGACCTATCCTCAGGTGCATAAAAGAGAGATCTACCCAGTGGAAAGGGAAATGGAAATGGATATGTCCACAAATTATGCTACTAGCCAACCCTATGACAACATACCACGGGAGGGTAACTCCCCAAAATATACTCAAAATGTAGACCCCAGAGATCCACCAGTGTTTTTGATAAGATCGTACCATCAAAGCTTAGAAATAGGTTTCATCAATCACCTCCATCTAAAAAGGACCAAAACGTGGTCAAGGACATGAACCTTTAAGGGTTCCTCCTCCTTCCCCTTATAGAAATAGGCGAGAGAGAAGAGATGCAAAGAACTTGAGAAATCAAGCAGAAACTTCACGACCCCCTCGTTACCAAGCAGAGGGTGATGATTTAGATGATCCTTGTAGATCTTTTGAGTTAGATGATGATGAGAAAAGTCTACCCTTCTTCCCCTAGTTAAGAAGCAACCTTGTTCCAGATCACTTCGTACCACCAAAAATACCCAAATACGAATGAAAAGACGACTTGACGAAATACCTCAATAATTACAAAACTCATATGTCGCTTAGAGAAGCTTCGCCAGTGCTAAAGTACAAAGCTTCCATCTCACATTAACTAGGACTGCTGAAATTTAGTATAGCCGCATTCCAACGGCAGCATCAAAAGTTGGCCATGTCTCAAGAAGGCTTTTTTAAACCAATATTTGTCCAGTAAAGAAAGAGAAGCCCCAATCTAGAGGCTGCAAAATATGAGGCAGCAGGCAGACGAAACTCTGAGAGGAGGTCTTAACTGAACACCCTCTTTTGGAGAGACGTGTGAAACAAGAACGCCACATTCTAGGATGTCTTGGTTGAAATGATGAGGAGCGAAATTGTCAACAAAGAGTTGATTGACCACCGCAACTGAACTTCGTTGGGACTTCCACCACTTGAGAGACAGCGACGAGGTCTTATCATACTTGGTAAACCAGCAATGAACCCCAAGTAGGGCATACCATCGCCCCCACCTCAAGCCAAGCACTAGCCACTACCACATTAAACGTAGTGCCCTTATTAGCATATGAAGAGGTTGGATTTGAGGCCCAAAGGCAACCGAATCAATCCAAGAAAAAGAGGTGGGAAAAGGAGCAAGGACCCTAGAAATAGGCAATACTGTACCCACATCAAACCAACAGCTACAGCACTGAAGATTGCTTGTCCAGACCACACCATGAAGAGCCAATCGGTTCCCATGTTGAGAGGAGAAACACGCATCGACTACAATGGAATGCACATTAACCTAGGTACGAATAAGAACTTGATGTGATGAGGCAATGCGAAACCATAGAGATGAATTGCCTAGACAGGGACGCGATGAGGAACGAAATAGTGCAAGAGCTAGACAAAAGCTAATGAGAGATCCCATACCGATGGAGATAACACCTCTATCAGGAAGATAGACACTATTATGGTGGCTCACATGCGGGGGAGAGTCAAAGAATGCTCGTAGAAATTATGCAAGAGAAGCCAAAGGTCCTCCTATGATGAACTACTTGATCAAAAACACCCCCGTGGGTATGGAAATGTCCAATCAATAACATTTTCGTAGGAAGATGCCATTGGGTTTTATTATCCCCATTGCGATGCTTTGGTGGTAAGAGTCGTCGTTGCCATAAACGGGCTCAAACGTATGCTGGTGGACAATGTGAGTTATTTCAACATCGTATAGGGAACCACCTATGATAAAATGACGATAGGTCATGAGCTCACCCCCATGACTGCTCCTCTGTACGATTTTACCTACGATAGTATTGTTCCGAAAGGGAGAATCACGCTGGCAGTGGAAATTGGAGCACCCCCACTTGCTGCCCATCACTTCATGGAATTCCTTATTGTAGATCACTAGTCCACCTATCATGGAATGTTAGGATGACCTGTTCTGAAAGATCTTGGGACTGATACATCCATACACCACTTGTGCATAAAGTTCCCCACTAATAAAGGGATTACTATGGTGCAATGAGATCAAGTGGGTTCGAGAGAATGCTATCTCAACTCCTTGTGAAAGTCTGAGCCCCGCGCATAAACATGGTCTTATTAGACATCGAGATGGTTGATGTACCTAAAGAAGGCTCTACCCCTGAACAATGGGGAGACATCAACATGATAGATGTCCCTGAAGAAAAGACCATCAATGTGGATTTGGACCCTAGGGCCACTGAATCAAACTCACTAGTTGTGGAAGAGCTCGAATCCTTCCTGGTGAACCCAAGTAACCCTACAAATATGCTACAAGTAGGGAAGGAGCTTTAGTTGGAAGAAAAGATGAAGCTCAAAGGCTTCCTGCTTAATAACTTAGACATGTTTGCATTGAAGTATGAAGATATGGTGGGCATTGACCCCAAAATCAGCTGTCATCGTCTTAATATAGACCTCAAATTCACTTCTCATAGGTAAAGAATGAGAGCCTTAAATCTAGTACGGTACAAAGCCCTAAAATGGGAGGTGCAAAACTTATATCCAATAGGTTCATAAAGGAGGAAGTGTACCCAAGATGGATCTCCAACCCAGTCTTGGTAAAGAAGTTCAATGGCAAGTGGAGGGTTTGCATAGATTTCTTCAACCTCAACCAAGCATGCCCAAATGATAGCTTTTCGCTTCCAAAGATCGACCAGTTGGTCGACTCCACTGTAGGGCATGAACTCTTGAGCTTGATGGATGCATACTCAATGAACAACAAAATTCCTATGTACCCAGTTAACGAGAAGTACACATCATTCATCACTAATAGAGGCCTCTACTGCTATAAAGTGATGACGTTTGGTTTGAAAAATGTCGGAGCTGACTACCTATCAGTGGCTGGTCAACAAGATGTTTGCCAACCTCATAGATAAAGCAATGAAGGTATGCTTTGATGACATGCTAGTAAAGAGCCTCAAGACTGCGAACCACATCAAACACCTAGAGGCCACTTTCAAAATCTTAAGAAAGTACCAGATGAAGCTGAACCTAGTGAAGAGGTATAGAGTTTGGTGTGGCTTCAGGAAAATTCTTGGGATACATGGTCAATCAGTAAGGCATAGAGGCGAACCCTAAAAAAATCTAAGTCTTACTAGATACGAAGTCCCCGTGCAAGCCCAAAGAGGTACAGATTTTGACTGGTCGGTTTGCAGCGTGCTTAGCCGCTTTATCTTTAAAGCAACATATAGATGTATCCCATTCTTCAAAGTCTTGAAAGGAAGGAAGAAGTTCTAATGGAATGAGGAGTATAAGGAGACTTTCCAAGGGCTGAAGAGGCACCTAGGGCAAGCCCCCCTCATCTCGAAGCCCAAAGAAAGAGAAGCATTGATCTTGTATTTGGCAGTGAGTGTGGAGACAGTCGGTTCGGTATTGGTGAGAGAAGAAGAAAGTACGCAACTGCTAGTCTATTACATTAGCAAGGCCCTCTTGCCAGCTGAGTCGCACTACACAGATATGGAAAAGCTTGCTTTACCCCTCATGATCGCTTCCAAGAAGCTGAGGCCTTACTTCCAGGCCCACTGTGACGCCCGAAAATTTGAGAGTAGAATTTAATTATTTTACATGTCATATTTTTATTATTTTGAAAAGTTGAGGGACTAAAGTGATATGTGTATTAACTTCAAATTTTGGGTTAAATATTTAGATATCGTTAAGGCGACGAAAAGTATATCAATATAGGGCTCGTTGGATAGCTCATAATTAATCGTGTAAATTAGGCTTGAGAAAAAGTTAATTCGGATAAGCTAGTCTCAAGATATTGAAATTCAAAGAAATTTTAATTTATTTATTTTTTAAAAATCAAATTGATTTGGATTAAGGATGGCCAAGAGTATATAAGGAATAGATGTAAGGTAATTTTTATTAGAATTCTATTTAAAGTCAAATGTTGCCATCACGACCACGTATTGGGATTAGAATCATCTTTTTGTTGTGATAGGTATTATGTACACATGTCATCTTATGATTGCTTTACTAAAAACTCAATTCTTATCAAATTTGATAAATACGATTTTTCGTCACAATTGTACCATGACCCAACCATTAATTTTTCAATTATAAATAGTGTGCAATTGTCCCACAATTCATCACCAAAGAATTTTACGCGGCAGCTTTCATACTAAACAGCTGTAAATTTCAAGTATATTTTTTTTTTTATTAAAAGCTCATTTGATCAATCAAGGTAAGATACTTTTGTATAAGTGGTTTGCTTCCTTATATTTTGATATTCAGTAATTTATGCATGAATTGCCAGTGGACCTTTAGGTTTTTTATTAAGAGATATGAGATTCCTTTAGGAATTTAAGATGACATAAGATAGGTGTGTCGTTTGGTCATCGATATATTCCATAACCCAGATTCCAAGAGCTGAGAACATGCACGTCAATACTCTATCAAAGTTGGCCAGCAGCAAAGATTCTGAGTTGCTTAAGATTGTGCCAGTTGAATACCTCTCTAAACCCTCTACATCTAAAGGAGAGGAGGTAATGTGGATTGAAGAGACCCCACAGTGGATGCGACCAATTATTGCCTACCTCAAGGATCAAGCAGTGCCGAGGACAAGGAAGAAGCCCACAAACTCAGGCTTAGAGTCGTCCACTATGTGCTCCAGGAAGAAGTGCTTTATAAGAAAGGTTTTTCATCCCCACTCATGCGATGCATGGAAGGGGAAGAAGCTAATTATGTCCTACGAGAAATTCATGAGAGAGTTTGTGACAACCACATGGAGAGTCCAGCACTGACTCAAAAGTGCTATAGCAGGGGTACTACTGGCCAACATTGAAAAAAGATGCAGTACAATTTGTGAGGAGATGCGACAAATGATAGCATTTTTATTATGAGTCCAGCTCGTTCCGCTTATTCTTATATGTTGAGGAAATCGAGCTCAAGGCTTTCTTATTTTTCGCCTCTCCTAGATGCCTTATAAAGAACATGTCAAGTTTGATATATTTCTTCTTATCATGTTGACCTACAGGAAAGGGGTGAGCCAATTAGTAGCCATCGTAAAAGTTCAGCAGAATCACCAAAATAAATGGCTAGAAGTTGATTTTACCTTTGGTAGCCATCAGTTGGTGTGTGACAAAGAGGTTGCACTTTCCAAGTACATTCTTGAAGTACCTCTTCTCTTAGGGCATCTAATAAATTGCTTTGATAATCTCCCACTCAGAAGGCCGGAGCTCGAACGGCTCGACTGTAGCTACATAAGGCACATATTAGAAACAGGACATAAAAAAGAATAAAAAGGCATAAAATAAAAGTATTTCAGCCAAGGTCAGACTCACTATACTCATGGCATTGGGTCGACACGGTTATCTCTAGGATAGCATTTCCCTCCACTGTTTGCCAACGACCCCTAACCCAAAACCAAGAGGACTTTTAGTTCTTTATGGAGGTCAGAGTCCTCCAGATAAATGAAGAATGAGAGCCCTAAGGGTTCACATAGTACCACCCCTTACAGTCACCCCCCTCCCCTTCCACTTTAGGCTTGAGGTTGAAAAAAGGTTTGGAAAATGTAGGGAGGCATGTCCACTCCAAGAGTGACTTCCTTCTAGAGAAGGAAGGCCCCTGCTAATTGGCTCCATGCATTGGGCACTAGCTGGGTAAGGACTAGGTTGTAGTGCCTAAGGATGTACCTAAAGAAGGGGGGTGCAGAGACAGTTTCATCCCCTTACTCAGAATCACCTCACTCACCACCACGCATCCCTCCCTGAGGAAGCTGGACCTTTCCTCAAGGGTCGGAACAAACATTTCAATGGTATCAAGGATCCTATATCTTTCCCTAAAATTTTCTAGCTCGCTCTCCTTTATATCACTTGCCCACAAAGAGGCCCCCCACCTAATGCTATAATTTATAGGCCCTTTTGTATCATCCACGCACTATGAGGGCCCCCATGACCTCCATAATCCTCTTAGTAGGAATTACGAGAGACAAGCCCACCTCGGTACAGATTAGTGCCACATCTAAAACCCTTGGGAACCTGCCCGTAGTATTTTTCTTTGAAGAAGAGGCCATTTCAAGAGATTAAATAAGGATATGTAAAGAAAAAATCTTGGGTACTTACGCAAACTTCAGGCATCGAAAAGTGGAGAAAACGAAGATGGTTACCGAAAAAGAAAGCTGATGAGATGTCGAAGGATATCAAGAAATGTTTTCAGCACTTGGAAGGTTTTTAATTTTTACAAAGTAAAGAAGAAATATAAGATAGGGATTAGGCCTTTTATATATGCAGGAAGTTGAACCCCCACCGTTGGATCAACCTTCACTACAACCTTAGCCGTACATTTGCAGTCTCATCCAATACGATAAACCCAAAAGACGCCTGTTCAATATTCAAATCAAAGGCTCAGATGAAGTCGTAACCTGCACGCGTCCCAAACTCAAGTGATCTACACCAACTGTAATAGACCACCATCATTGAGCATTAAATGCGCACACAATGTGAACTTTGAAAACTACAATAACACCAATTGTTTTACCTAGGGAACTTACATTTCCTTCAAATCATTAGAGCACACTGCCCAATGTGTTGCACCTTCATCGAAACGACTCAACCTTTGCAATAAGGGCATCACCTCATGTAATTTAACCTCATCACAGGCTTTACCTTTATCAAAATGGCTCATCCTTTGCAATAAGGACATCTCCTCGTACGATTTAGCCTCATCACAGGCTTCACCTTCATTGAAACGGCTCGACCTTTACAACAAGGGCACCGCCTCATTAGATCTAGCCTTTTGCAAGCGATGCTCTTGTTCTTCAAGCTTGAGTTGTTGTTACGACCACATCCTTCTGCTTCTTCAAACTCAAAAGTCTATGTATTATATGAATAATAATACCTGGACTTCAGGGATTGTTGTTACGCTTCTCTACACAAGGACTCGCATGGGGTCTCAACTATCCTACGTGACAAACTGTTCGTCGGTCCTACATCTTGTACACTAACATGAGGTGAAGCTGGACTGACCCTCAAGTGCAGAAGACCCATTTTTCCCTGAAAAGCGAAGCTGGATCGACCCCATTACACGAAAACCTCATGGAAAGAACTGGTCCAGGATGAGGTCGTGAAGAGATCTTAAACAGATCTCATATTTTGTGATTGACAAGACAACTTGCTACCAGCCTATGTGGTCAAGTCCAAGGCTGCAAGCTAGGGCATATGGATACGAAAATGGTATTAAGGTTGTGACTGATTGATGTCTATGATAAGAAATGTTAGTCTTTTGGATGAGGCCACGTGCGTTATCATCCAACGGCCTTCGTTAAATCTTGCACGGGTATAAAAGCTCACACTTAGTGCCATCCAAAGGTAATGCAAGTTTAGACTCTAAAATCTATAATCTTGCTACCATATCTTTTACTTGTTTTTTCAAAGTCGACCCCCTTTTTATATTAGAGGCTCACATTTAAAGCTCTCCTACACTCATATACCTATTTCTCCAACTGACTTGACCATCGGAGTGTATACGGCCAACTCTACCCCTTCCAGAGAAGGCTACGTATGACTAACGATTTGTCCAAGTGTGTAAGAACCAAGCTTACGTGAACGTGAAAGGCCTTAAGATCTATTGGCCACATCATTGGTACATTTTTTGGGGTCAACATAATCCTCACTTGATAAGTTGTTATTAGTACATATTTGAGAAAAAGAAAAGGAAGAGAATTCTTAATTGTCCATTAGGAGGAGTAAAAGTAGTAGTAAGGTGGAGAGAGTAGAAGGGAGTGGTAGAATAAGGGGAAGTAGTTGCATCTGGTTGGTTTATATTGCTAGCTAAATCTACATGTTCATACCTATATTGATTGTGTGGTTATTATCAATATCTCATTTGTTTAACAGGGATTGTTCGAGTTGTGTTTCAGGAAAATAGGTACAACAAAGCAATTGAGATGGAGTGATGGTATCGTGTTGACTGGTTTGTTTGATTTTTACTTGATAGGAATTAGAGTTTGATTGCAAAGTATGTAAATAAATGATTTTGTCTCGGAATGCCAAAAGAAAAATTTGTTAGATCTAAAAGTGTTAGCAAGTTCCACGTCCAAACATCATTTATTCGAGTTGTATTTAGGGTTGAGTTGTTGGGTGTTGGATATATCTTTGAAAGGGATCAAAGTTTGCTCAAGAAGATCATGTGTAATACCCCGGAAAAATTTATAGATAAATTTTTTTATTCCATCTACCATATCTTGTACTTTGAAAGTTGGTGGGCTAAAGTAACACATATTAAAATGGGAAAAATTCATGGATCATGCTTTATCTTTCATGAAATTAAAAATCAGGCCCAAATGTTTAAAT
>CAIGRR010219916.1:0-19829 GCA_903798365.1 Fraxinus sp. 1973-6204 | reverse complement strand
TTTTGCAACAAAATCTCAATTTTTGTGACAATATTTTTTTGTCGTAAAATCAGTTATTTTTTGTAGTGAGTTGATTAGGATGCCAGAAATAAAAATGCCTTCCCAGAACTCTATAATGCGAATTTGTTGAGTCGTTTGAATTTGAAATGACATTGCTATATTTTCACGTTGTTGAACATGCTCATAAAGTATTGGGATCGCCACACCTTGAGTTTCAATCAAAGATGTAATTTTTTCTTCAACATGTTTGATATGATATCATGACTGCTAGGTGATTGATTCAATATTGCATCCAACATTTTTTATATTTCATCTATCTTGGACGAATATTTCTTGTGCAAGAAGACATCGATTTAAAAGACTATAAAAATAAAAATGATGTTTGTGGATTGTGTTAAAACAGAGCTGGTGGATATGCTTGAACACCCTGTTAAATTAGTAAACTAGATTTATTTCTATAATCCATAAATACCTAGACTAGTGTTAGAATGTTTTGTCCATTGGTCTTATTCACATATTTAGGTAGAGGGAAAGTATGCAATTAAATATTAATACATGTATTAGACTATGTTGATGTTGGGAAAATGTTATACATACTCGTGTAGTCTAGCCATTTGAAAATCAAATAAAAGTCGAAGTGATGATAGAATCACTTATGTTTCATCAACTACTTTTTCGTGAGCTTGAGAGTTGAGTGAACTTATGCTCTTCAATTTCTAACAAATTGGTATCAGAGCCTTTTGTGTTTAGAGAAAATTGAAGAAAAGATGATGAATGGAACTCCATTTCAAGTTCCACCACTCACCAAAGAAAATTATGATAATTTGTGCATTCATATGAAGGTTTTGCTTGTAGCTTATGATGTTTAGGAACCTATGGCCCAAGGTATAACAACACAAGATGCAGATGCAGCTGCCATGAAAAAAGATCAAAAGGCACTATCTCTCATCTATCAAAGTTAGATGAAAAGATGTTGGAGAAGGTTTCTAGAGCAACCACCTCCAAGGAAACATCAGATATTCTTCAAAACTCTTTTAAAGGAGTTGATAAAGTGAAGAAGGTACATCTCCAAACATTAAGAGGAGAATTAGAATCCCTACAAATGAAGGAATTTATTTCGGATTATATTTTAAGAGTTTTGGCTATTGGCAACCAAATGAGAAGATATGGGGTTGACATGAAGGACGATTGGGTTGTTGGAAAAATTCTACAATCCTTATATCTATGATTCAATTATGTTGTCATCGCCATTGAAGAGTCTACGGATTAGGACACCATGACCATTGAGGAGCTTGCTGGATCTTTGCAAGCAATGTTTTTATTGAACACGTTCCAAAGAGGTCGAGGGCTTGGAAAAGGTCATGGTCGTGGAAAAGGTGGACAACTCAACAACTAACCTTTAAATAATGAGGAGAAAAGCCAAAATTTAACCGAAGAAGAGGTAGAGAAGAACGTTTGAGGCAAAATCAAGGAAGTTATGACAAATCAAATGTTGAATGTTATACTTGTCACAAATAAGGTCATTATTCTTGGGAATGCAAAAATAACGTGGAAGAGAAAACTAAATTTGTGGAGAGCTAGATAGAATGATGATGGAGATCCCACTTTGCTTCTTTCTTGCAAGTGCAAATGAAGAAAGTAATCAGTGATATCTTGATTCCAGTGCAAGTAGTCATATTTGCGGAAAGAAAAATTTATTTATGGACCTTGATGAACCCAATGGCGAAAATATCACTTTTGGAGATTCTTCAAAAGTTCAAGCCAACGGAAAATGTACTATTTTAATACGTTTGAAAGATGAAAGTCATCAATTCATTTCTAATGTGTTTTATGTGCCGGATATGAAAAGTAACATTTTGAGCTTGGGACAACAACTTTTGGAGAAAAAAATATGATATTCACTTGAAACACAAAATTTTAACCATGAAAGATGAAAATGGGAGATTGTTAGCCAATGTGCCAAAGATGAAGGATAGAATGTTTATGTTGAACATTTAACATGATATTCCGAGATGCTTGAAATATTGTGCTAAATCTTCTTCTTAGCTTTGGCACATGAGATTTGGATATTTGAATTTCGATGGCCTCAAAATAATGAGCCAGGAAAGCATGGTGAAGGGATTGCCAACCATTGACCATCCAAATCAACTTTGTGGAGGATATCTTTTTGGAAAACAAGCAAGAAAGAGTTTTCCTAAAGAGTCTTTGATGATAGCTCGGTGTCCATTGGAATTGATCCACTCGGATGTTTGTGGACCTATCAAGCCATATCGCTTGGTAAGAATAATTATTTTCTCATTTTTATTGATGATTTTTCTCAAAAAAAAACTTGGGTTTATTTCTTGAAGGAAAAATCGATGGTGTTTGAGACTTAAATTTCAAAACTTTGGTGGATAAACAAAACGGATATCAAATCAAAGCTCTTCAGTTCGTTAGAGGTGGAGAATTCACTTCTAATGAATTGAAAGACTTTTGTGAGAAAAATTACATTCATCGTCCTTTGACAATTCCAAGATCACCACAATAGAATGGTGTGGCCAACAGAAAATAATTGGACTCTACTTAACATGGCAAGGAGNGAAAATAATTGGACTCTACTTAACATGGCAAGGAGTATGCTTAAGAGCAAAAATATGCTGAAGGAGTTTTGGGCTGAAGCAATTACTTGTGCAAACTATTTGTCCAACCGGTGCCATACCAAAAGTTTTCATGGTAAAACATCACAAGAAGCTTGGAGTGGTTACAAGTCAAATGATTTATACTTGCAGGTTTTTGGAACTATAACCTATGCACATGTATCAGATGAGAATATGACTAAATTTGATGACAACAATGAGATTTATGTGTTCATTGGCTATGATCAAAGTTCTAAAGGTTACAAGTTGTACAATCCAAACAATGGCAGAATAATCATTAATAGAGATGTTGAGTTTGATGAAAAAAGAGCATGGGAATGGGAAGTTGCAAAGGAAGAATACAATTTTAATATATTCTTTGATGAAGAAGAAGATATTATACATGCAGAAGAAGACATTATGCAACATATTACTTCACCCCCAACACCTCCACTAAATTTAGAAATTGTACAAGTGAAGGACCTCAAAGAACCAGAAGTGTTCGATGCTTGTATGAATCAACCGATGAGGTAAGATAAAATTTAAGTGACCTGACTCAATTTCTCTTTTTGCGAACTATGAGCCTCTAGGTTTTGAAGAAGCTGCTCTTGATAAAAAATGGAGAGATGCCATGGAAGAAGAAATAAAAACAATCAAGAAGAATGATAATTGGTAATTGACATCACTACCTAAAAGAAAATGCACAGTTGGAGTCAAGTGGGTGTACAAGATAAGAAAAATTTGAAAGGCGAGAAGGAGAGATATAAAGTGAGATTAGTTGTAAAAGGATACAAGAAAAAAGCCGGCATTGATTATGGTGAGGTGTTTGCTCCGACTGTTCGTTTAAAAAAACTAGTTTAATTATTTCCTTGGCAACCCCAAAGCAATGGAAAATTTATGAAATGGATGTTAAATCCACATTCTTGAATGAATTTTTGGAGGAAGAAGTCTACATTGATCAGCCCTTGGGTTATACAATTGAAGGGCAAGAAGACAAGGTCCTAAAATTGAAGAAGACTCTCTATGGCTTGAAGCAAGCCTCACATGCTTAGAATAATAGAATTGAAAAATATTGTCAGGCAAATAACTTCTCCAAGTGTCTACATGAACATGCACTTTATGCGAAATTGAACAAAAATGGTGATATTTTCCTTATTTGTTTGTATGTGGATGACTTGATTTTGAAAGGCAATAATCTAAAGATTTTTGAAGAGTTCAAAAGAGCTATGGCTAAAGAATTTGAGATGACGGACATTGGATTAATGTCCTACTATCTTGGCATTGAGGTGAAACAAAAAGATGATGGAATATTTATCTCTGAAGAACGATATGCAAAAGAAATTCTTAAAAGGTTTGAAATGACGAATTGCAAGCCGGTGAGCACCCTCGTTGAATGTGGAGTTAAATTGTCCAAGCAAAGAGATGGAGAGAGGATCAATTCTATTTTTTTCAAGAGCCTTGTTGGGAGCCTTGTTGGAAGCGTGATATATTTAACTTGTACAAGACGGGATGTTCTTTTTGGTGTTGGACTTGTAAATCGCTTCATGGAAGCTCCTACTACTTCTCATTTAAAGGTGACTAAAAGAATATTTCATTACATTAATGGTACATTTGACTTTGGTAGATTCTATACATCTTTTTAAGACTTCAACCTTGTTGGCTATTGTGATAGCGATTGGGTTGGTGATATTGATGATCGAAAAAGCACTACTGGATTTGTTTTCTTTATGGGAAATATGTCATTTACTTGGAATTCTAAGAAGCAACCTATTGGGACTCTTTCTACGTGTGAATCGGAGAATGTTGCAGCTATTTCTTGTGTTTGGCATGTGATTTGGCTTAGGAGTTTGATGAGGGAACTTCACCAACCACAAAAGGCCGATTTTTGTTGACAATAAGTCTGCTCTTGCATCGTCCAGAACTCGATGCTTCATGAAAGGAGTAAACATATTGATATGATGTATCATTTTATACGAGAGTGCATATCCAAGGAAGAAGTGGAGCTTGAGTTTGTGAAGTATCAAGAGCAAGTTACGGATATTTTCACCAAGTCCTTAAAGATTGACGTTTTCCAAAAGTTGAGGATGTTCCTTGGCGTAATGAATCAGGTTTAAATGGGTGTGTTGAATTAATAAAGTAGATTCATTTCTAGAATAATCCATAAATACCAAGATTAGTGTTAGAATGTTTTAATGTATGAATTAAAGAGAGTACATGTATGTCCATTAGTGTTATTCATGTACTTAGGTAGATGGAAAGTAAGCAATTAAATATTGATACAAGTACTAGACTAGGTTCATATTAGGAAAATCATATATATACTCATGCAATGTAGCCATTTGAAAGTCAAGTAAAAGCTGAAGTGATATTAGAATCACATATATTTCCCCCACTACTTTTTCGTGGATTTGAGTGTTGAGTGAACTTATGCCCTCCAGTTTCTAACACAGCCCAAGTGACATCCAAAAATGTCATGCTCTTGAAACAATAGTTTTGCTGAGTGTAAGTTCCATTTGGGAAATTTATATTTTGTCACTCATTGTTGATGGCACAAGTATTGTCACATGCATACATGGCCGATCTCTAGAATGATGAGGCCCTAAGCGACTAATATTTATAAGATCCTTAAACATAAGCATAATAATATTTGAATATTTAAATAACATAATATGTGTGTGTACAATCCAAAAGATAAAATAGCAAAATAAAACATCTATAACAACTCGAGAGATTAGGCTAACAGAATATTTAGATTATCACATTTTGAGATGCGAAATTAATGATCAAACTTTTCAAATTAACTTTTTTCAACATAATATATATAAATTTTTATATTGCTACTTTTTTTACTCGATCAATTAAAAAGATAAGCTACTAGAAACGGTTGGAAGATTATGAGAATTTAAATAAATTAATATATTATATTCTGTTATGACTCATAATAAGGAGCTGCCACGTGGCATTTTAACCAAGCTGTAGGATCAGATCTAACCAAACCATGAGGCCCTTATTCTATGGATCCGTTGTTTTCCAAGGCCTAGTGCTATTCCGAGGCCCATTATCCGAGGTCATTGTCGTTGTCGAGGCCCTTGTCACTTCCGAGGCACCATGGATCCGATGCTCCTTTGCTGGTGACGGCCCACGTGCACAAATTTGCTAATAATGAGGATCTTGTTACGAATGATTGATGTGACCTTTCATAAAAGTATGTAAGTGTTTTGTCTTGTCAAATGCAAGAGCATTTAGTGGTTTGAGTAGATAGGAAAGTCAATATGATGGCTATGAATTGATTTTCGGCCGAAGAGATGAGGCTATGTGTAAATTGATCCAAAGGTCAACATTTCATTTGTACTACTATAAATAACTCCACCATGTAACAATTGAAGGCTAATGAAGCTTTAGATACTTGGAGCTATATTATTCTCTCATCTATCATCATATTACAACTACAAATCTTGTTCTGTATCAGTTGGTTTCTTATATAATCGTGTTCTGTTTATTTCGTCGGAGTCCGAACGGGAACGTCTCGTGTCGTTAAGCCCCTCCCACGTTCAATTTCTGGAGCTATCCTGACCGTTGATCGGCACTAACATATTAGATTTGGCTCGCGCATGCACGAGTGGGCCCGACATCTATTGGCAACATTTTTTGGGGTCAACGGATTGACACCGCCTGTGGAAAACCACACTATAACCACGAGCAACCCTGTGGAAAAAGTTGTTTGAGAAGATCTTTTGGGGCATCCCCCTTGAAAAAGGATTTGTTCTTGAGAAAAGGGCAAGAGGAAGCCCCCAGAGTCAGAAAAAATTCTAAGTTTTTGAGTTTTGAAGTTTAGGAAGAAATGAACTCAAAAGAAGACACCCCTCCGAGGCGTGTAAGGGAAACTGACGATGAAGTTCTAGTAACTACACCTCCAACGGCTTGACGCCGACCCCGCCACCACTATAGGTGAGGTGGAAGAAGATTGGCAGCCTAGCTCACTAGAGAATTGGCAACCATGGTGGCCAATATGAAGAGCATCACCAACCAAAACTTAGCAATGCACGAGCTCTTAATGTAGATGCAAGGCCATGGAAGCCGTCCAGTTCCCCCCTATGCCCCACAGGAGCAATACCAACCAGAAGAGGTGCGGAGCCAAAGAGCTCGCCTTCCCAGGCATACTAGAGGAACAAACCCTATAGAAAGAAAAGTGGGAGTCGATATATCTTCCAACTATGCCTCTGACCGACCCATCGAGGCCCCATTCAACATGGAGGATAACTTCCCTCTAGAATATGAGCCAGAACATAGGCCTCAGAGGTCTACCAATGTATTTGATAGGCTGTGCCCAGCAGAACCGAGGCATAGGTAATGGAATGAAGTACCAACGCCTAGGAATAGGCCACAGTCCCCACCTCTTGAGACTTGGCAATCGGTGGAAAGGCAAGAACATGCCCCCTCAAGTTGTACCGCCTCGGCTGAGAGTCAAATGAGGGAAGAGGAGGCTGGTAACCAGGCAGGCCCTTCAGCGCCACCACCTAGGTATGAGGCCGAAGCTAATTATGATTCAGATGGCCCACAGAGGTCTTGTTGACGATGATGACAACCTATCTCTTTCACGAGAACTGAGGAATGCCCAGGTACCAAGCCATTATGTAATGCCTAAAATACCAAAGTATGATGGGAGAGAGACACCATCCCAGTTGGGAAATGCAGGGCTTTTCACTTAACTTTTAGTGGAGTGGCTGAAATATGGTATAGCTGGCTACCGCTTAGGAGCATCCAAAGTTGGTCAGAATTCAAAACCGCCTTTTTAAAGAGATTTGCTGTAAGCAAGGAAGAAGAGGCCCCCATTCAGCGTCTTCAAGATATGAGACAGCAACTCGGTGAAACTTTGAAAAGTTTCTTGTCCCGCTTCATGGACGAGATGACATATTGTGTTCAAGTCACCGATCATGAAGCTCTATCCACTCTACGAGGAGACCAAAATATGAACACCTTATTCTGGAGAGATGTGTAAAATCAGGATCCAACCACTTATGATGCATTACTAGAGATGATACGACGAGAAATTATCAATGAAGAGTTGATAGACCATCAGAATTGGATGAGTAGAGACCTTCAGCCCTAGTAGAGGCAGTGTGGTAGAGGACCAACCTCCCACTTGATGGATAATCAATGGGACAACCTGGCAATGAGGTTGCTGAAGATTCGGGTCAGGCACTTGCCACAGCCACCTTGAATGCTGTACCAACACTTGTTTATAAGGATGTCCCAACTACTAACACTCAAACAAATCAACCTACTCAATAGACCCCCCATAGGGAAAGAGGTCGAGGGAGAGGTTCGTGGCCTTGGAACAGGTCGAACCCCTAGGAGTATTGCACCTATCATCACTTATACAGTCACAATACTGCGGAATGTAGAGATATTACCCAACATCCTAGGGGGATGAACCCTTGAAATGACAATCGAGATAATTCTCACACGAGAAGTAGGCCCCCGCCAAGGCATGATCAGCAGCCTAGGCAAGATGAGGTCGCTCCCCGCCATCGGGAAATATCACCCCAACTGAAGAGAGAGCATGAGCATGACAGGAATAGAGATAGGCAACAACAACAAAGAGACTATCGAAATCGACAAGGAAATGCCCCAATCCATGAGATCGATACTATTTTTGGAGGCCTTTACGTTGGTGGAAGAATGAGAAATTCCCAAAGGAATTACATCCAGAAAGCCAAAGGTCTTCCACTAACAAGCTACGTTGTGGATAACAGCTCCCGAAAAAACCAATCACTTCCTATTGTGTTCGTGTATAAAGACTCAGAGCGTGTTCATTACCCCCATTGTGATGCCCTGGTTGTGAGGGCCGTGGTGCCCCGAAATGGGTTGAAGCGAATGCTGGTGGATAACGGCTGTTCGGTCAACATACTTTTCGGATCCACTTTCAACAAAATGATCTTGGACCATGAGTTGACACCCACCAACACTCCCTTATATGGCTCCACGGGAGACAACATAATCCTGAGAGGTAAGATCACACTTGCCGTGGAAATAGGAAAGCCACCTGTGTCAACATTAAATTTCATGGAATTCTTGGTAGTTGACAGTTGGTCTGCCTACTACGGGGTGTTAGGGAGGCCCGTCCTGAAAGAACTTGGAGCCGTTACTTCCATCCATCATCTATGCATGAAGTTCCTAACTGATCAGGGAGTTACAATGGTGAAGAGCAACCAAAGAGGTGCCGAGGAATGCTATTTGAATGCCATTAGGAATGCGGAACCTAGGGACCTGAATATGGTACTTGGGGACACGGGTTTAAACGTCCCCTTGGAAACACCCACCTGCGACGAACTTGATCCCCATATCATTGAAATTGAATCCCAAACCGTCCCAATGGAAGAATTAGAAAGTTTCTCTGTTGACCCAATGGGTCCTACTAAGTTGTTGCAGGTGGGCCGGAGCTTGGCTACTGATTGTAAAGAAAAACTCAAGGAATTTCTATGCAAGAATTGTAACGTCTTTGTTTGGAGGTAGCCATGTCAACGAGTCGAGTCGAGCCCGAGCAAAAAAAAAGCTCAGGCTTGGCTCGAGCTTTTTTAGACCGAGCTTTTTTGGGCTCCAGCCGAGCCGAGCAAAGCCCGGCCAAAAAAATGAGGCTCAGCCAGAGCTTTTGGCCTGAGCCTTAGCGGGCCGAGTCGGCTCAGGGTTTTTTTTTTAATTAATGGCAGCTAGAAGCTTTCTAGTTACCTGTTTCAAAAAAATTAATTTTTTTTTTAACAAACAGGCTTGCCCCGAGCCCGAGCCGTCGAGCTTTTTTTCCATCGCTACTTGGAGGCATGATGACATGGTAGGCATTGACCCATGAGTCAGCTGCCACCACCTAAAAATTGATCCCAAAGCTACTCCGCATCGACAAAAGAGAAGAGCTTTAAACCCGAAGCAGTATGAGGCTCTTAAGGAAGAAGTGAAAAAGCTGATAAAGAATTACTTTATCCGAGAGGCCCTCTACTCGAAATAGGTCTCCAATCCGGTCCTAGTAAAGAAACATAACGGGAAGTGGAGGGTATGCATCGACTTTTTCGACCTTAATAAGACATGCCCCAAGGACAGCTTCCCACTTTCAAGGATAGATCAATTAGTGGATTCAGCTGCTGGGCATGAGTCCTTAAGCTTCATGGATGCTTACTCCAGCTACAATCAAATCCCCATTTATCAAGGTGATGAGGACACACCTCCTTCATCACGGACCGAGGGCTCTATTGTTATAAAATGATGCCCTTCGGGTTAAAGAATGTTGGAACCACTTACCAGAGGCTCGTGAACAAAATATTTGCTGATCTACTCGGCAACACGATAGAGGTTTATGTGGACGACATGCTCATTAAAAGCCTAAAGGTTAGTGATCACATATCCCATCTCAATGACGCCTTTCGGGTTTTATGGAAGTACCTCTTGAGGCTAAACCCCCTCAAGTGTGCATTTGAAAATTCTTGGAGTACATGGTCAGCCAACGAGGCATAGAGGCTAACTTCGAGAACATTTAGGCATTGATCGAAATGAGGTCCCCTCAGAAACCTAAAGACGTGCAAAGTCTAATCGGCTGAGTGGTTGCCTTCAGCCGCTTTATATTGAAGGCTACAGACAAGTGCCTCCCGTTCTTTAAGATATTAAAAGGAGGCAGAAAGTTTTAATGGATCGAGGAGTATGAAGAGGCTTTCCAAGCGCTGAAGAAGCACCTGGGACAGGCCTCTCTCCTCTCGAAACCCAGACTTGGAGAAGTTTTACAATTATATTTGGCTTTTATCGATGAGGCCATAAGCATTATCCTCGTGAGGGAAAAAGACTCAACCCAATTGCCCGTCCACTACATTAACAAAGCCTTGTTATCTCCCGATACACGTTACCCAGATATGGAGAAGCTGACTTTAGCATTGATAACTGCATCCCATAAGTTGAGGCCCTACTTCCAAGCTCACACCATCCATGTGTTGACCAACTTCCCGCTTAGGTAAGTATTGCAAAAGCCTAATACTTCTGGAAGATTGTTGAAGTGGGCAATAGAACTATGTGAATTTGAGATCCTCTTCAAAGCACGAACTGCTATCAAGGGCCAGGTCTTGGTAGACTTTGTGGCTGAATTTGCCAATGTCCCTGAAGTGGACAAGGAGATGGAGCCCCCTAAGCCTCCTACTTGGAAATTATTTGTGGATGGCTCATCCCGTGAAACAGGCTCAGGTACAGGTGTAGTGCTGGTGAGCCCTGAAGGGTATAAGTTGAACAGTGCTGTACGATTTGGCTTTAAGGCCACCAATAATGCAGCTGAGTATGAGGCTCTCCTTGCCAGCCTAAAGTTGGCTAAGGAAATACAAGTGAAGAGGCTTCTCATCAATAGTGATTGCCAACTCATAGTAGGCCAAGTAAATGACAACTTCGTAGCCAGGGATAAAGCCATGGCTGCCTACCTCAAACCGGTAATGAACTTACTCCCTTCTTTTGAGAAGTTCGAGTTGAATCAAATCCGTTGAATGGAGAATGCCCATGCTAATGCCTCTTCACCTCTTCTTCAATGCGCAGGAGGAGATGAAGCTGACTATGTACTTCGGGAGATCCACGAAGGGGTTCGTGGCAACCACTCTAGAGGGCCTTGGCGAGAAAGGCGCTTAGGCAAGGGTACTATTGGCCCACTTTGAAAAATGATGCCCTTCAATTCGTTCGCAAATGCGACTGGTACCAACATTTTTCCCATGTCCAAAGATAACCTTCCCAAGAGCTTACTGCAGTGTATAGTCCCTGGCCCTTTAGCAAATGGGGCGTGGACCTCATTGGTCCTTTACCAAAGAGCAGAGGTAGTGCCACTTCGCCATTGTTGCAATTGATTATTTCACCAAATGGGTAGAGGCTGAGCCCTTGGCAAAAATCATTGAGGCCAATACTTCCAAATTCTTATGGAAGAATATAATATGTTGGTTCGGCATTCTCCACTCAATTGTTTCAGATAATGGGAAACAGTTTGACAATAAGAAGGCGATGGATCTTTGTGAAGAGCAGGACTTAAGAAGCACTTATCTACCCCCCATCATCCCTAGGCCAATGGCCAAGTCGAGGTTGTAAACAAAACCATAAAGCACACTTTGAAGAAGAAACTCGACACGGCTAAGGGAGTCTGGGTGGATAAACTACCTCAGGTATGATGGGCAATCCGAACCACAAGTAGGACGCCAATTGGTGAGACTCCTTTCTCTATGACTTATGGCGTTGATGCTATGAGCCTGGTGGAGGTAAGAGTACCCTCTCCACGAAGATTAAGCTTTAATGAGATATCAAACGATGAGCTTAGAAGATGCGAGCTTGATTTCCTTGAAGAGAAAAGAGAAGACTCCCAGCGGAGGCTAGCTGCCTACCAAAGAAAGACGACTCGGTACTATAATACTAAGATGAAAAAGAGGTTCTTCCGGATAAACGACCTAGTGCTTCGCAATGTGTTCTTACCCTCAAATGAACCAGGGGTGGGCACCTTAGGACCTAACTGAGAAGGGCCCTACCGTATTGAAAAAAAGATCCGACCCGACACCTACTGGATCAAAGGCATGGATGGCATGGTCTAGCCTCATCCATGAAATATTGAACATCTAAGGATGTACTATCAATGAATGTAATCCACATCTAGAGGTTTTTCCCAGCCTTTGAAAATAAATAAATGCTTAATTTCAGAAAAGTCTTCAAGCGTGGGCGCCTCGGAGGAGAGGTTGACTTCCCAAAAAGGGACTACCTCGCTTGAACTCCGAGGCGTAAGCACATGCCTCCCTTTGATAAGGCTGAATATCAAGGGAAAAGCCTTAGCTTGGATGAACATCCTCCAAGTAAGGAAGCGTGGGCGCCTCGAAGAAGAGGCTGGATTCCCAAAAGGGACCGCCTCGCTTGAACTCCGAGACGTACGACGCATGCCTCCCTTTGACAAGGCTGAATGTTAAGGAAAAAGCCATTTCTTGGATGAACATCCTCCAAGTAAGGAAGCATGGGTGCCTCGGAGGAGAGGCTGGATTCCTAAAAGGGACCACTTCGCTTGAACTCCGAGGCGTACAACGCATGCCTCCCTTTGAAGAGGCTGAACGTCAAGGGAAAAGATGAATCTTGAAACGTGTTGAAACACTTGGAGATTTAGGAGCGCCCGACGAAGCTGGTTGACTAGTTATAGTTAAGTTAAAATGTCTCAAGTTATTCAAGTTAAAATCTTTCAAGTTCAAACGCTCCATTCAAAGTTCAAAACATTTCAACTAAAGGCTCAGAATTGAAGCCCTATTTAATTATGGGAGTTTACTCCAGTAAAAGCTCAGATAATTATAATTTGTTACAACAAGTACATTGCTGAAGACCAATTACTTGGAAGGAAAAATAGCAAAATATAAGCAATGTCAATTTCATTCATCAATTGAAGTTGTAATTGCATAAGGGTGCCTGAGGCAATGTAAAAGATTTACAACTTGTTGGAGCTATGGGGCGAGGGAACTTGAGCCTCACTGGCAAGGGCATTAGTCGGGGCTTAAGCCTCATCGGTAGGAGCATTAGCTGATGGAGGTTGGGGAGCCTCTTCAGGGGCCTCATCATCAAATCTACTTCAACGACCTCGCCCTCCTTGGCTGGGGTTTAAAGAACTTCCTCTTCGAGGAATTCTGCTTTAAGTTTAGAAGCATCCAGTTCTGGATAAAGCTCTTCAACCCTCTCAATCATCTCATTGTAGGCGACCTTCCTCCAGTAAAGGGCGAAGCGACGATACTCTTCGGTGAGATGAAAGTTAGCAATATAATTTTTCATCGCGATCTCACCTGCTTCAAAAACATCCACTTCATACTTCTTCAGCTCCGAGGCATACCACTTTATTTACTCCTCCATGAAGTTGTTAAAATCCTTGCACTCAATGAGCTCCAAATTTACCTTCTTTAAAGCCTCGACAGTGACCTTTTGGTGGTTGTAAGAGGTTTCAACCTTCTTTGTAAGAGCAGCCACCTCACACTGAAACTCATATACCTCCTTTTTAAGAGCCTCAATTTCAACTAAGGCAGAAGTTAGCTTGGCCTCATCTACAACCTTTTGGGCCCTTAGCTCAGTAGCCATTACCTTCTCCTTTTTCAGCTCCACCTCAGTAACATTTAGCTTTTCGTGCGAGGCTCTAATCCTTTGTTGAATATCAGAAAGAACTTTCTAATATTCAAGTGCCACCCTAAAGGCCCTTGTACTTTGGCTCACTAAAGTAGCAGTGAGATCCACTGCATCACAGGTAGTCACATAATTCTGCCACCTCTCATTCCAGAATTTATGGAACACCTCAGTGGCGCTCCTCACCTCGGTAGCATTTCAACCACAACAGGGGCTAACTTGTCCTCCCTGCCTCCCAAGAAGTTCCCAGACTTCCCTGGGGTCCTCTCAACTAGAGCCTTCTTAATGACCACAAAGGCGGGTAAATTATCCTTCTTCGCCTCCTCATTGGCCTTCCGAGCCTGTGCCCTTCTGGCAGCATCTATTGAGGACTGAAGGAGCTTCGGATGCCCATCCTTCCCAGGATAGGACACTGAAGTCCCAAAACTCGGAGTATATCCACTCATGTGGACTAACTTCCTCTTCTTATGAGGCTCATCTACCATCCCTATGCCCTTGTCAGCAATAGGTTTACCCTCTTTGGGAGCCTCTTTTAGGGCCTCCTCCCTAACGCCCTTCCCAGACTTGTCTTTGCTAAGGCGTTTAAGCCTCGCCTTCATTTGCTTCACCCCCGAAGAGGAGGGCTTCAGGGCATTGGCGCTAGCAGTGGCCTTCATAATGCTAGCCATGTCTAGTAGTGGTACTCATTCTTGGCAAATTATCTGCAACCATCTAGATAAAAGTTAGAAACCACAGAAGCAGTATGAAAATAAAAAACTAGAACTACAACCTCTTACCCTTGGGGGCCATTGTACAAAGTTAAAGAAATACTGGCTTCTCTCGAGAAATGGACAAAGCTTCGGAGAATGCTTGTAAATATCTTCGATGACACCCCACTCAGCCTCGGTTAGCTTGTACCTTGTACTGGAATCTGTAGGTAAGAAAATAAAAAGGTTAGCACCAAGGAGCTTAACATGACTATCAAAACTGTAAGGCAAGACACTCCCAGGCTTCGTAGTACTGGGTCGGCACAGTACTGGCTGGGACAGCATCTACCTCAACCATCTGCCACCTGCCACGAACCCAGAACCAAGACTCCTTCCATCCCTTTATAAAGGAGGGGAGCCCAACTTCGAAGTGGGAGTGAGATCCCCAATGGGTGATGTAATACCACCTTTGAATCGTCCTTCTCCACGACTTTAGCATGTAACATGGTTTCAAAAACATGCAGAGGCATGTCCTCACCTAGGGGGACCTCCTTCCATAGGAAGTAAGTCCTAACTACCTGGCTCCACCCATTTGGCAAAATTTGGGTAGGAGATAACATGAAGGTTCTCAACACCGCCCCAAAGAAGGGGTGCAAAGGCATACGTACATCCACTTTAACCAAGTATTCACTGAAAGCTACACATCCTGACCTTAGAAAACAAGCTCGTTCATGATGCTCGGGGGCTATAAGTTCTACATAATGGGGTATGCAATAAGTCTCCCTAAACTCAGCTAATTTGGAAGAGGTTATGGAAGATTGGATTTTTGCTGCTCCCCAATCCGTCTCATAATTTATGGGCTCCTCAGTCATACTGTACCACTCACCCGAGGCCCCCGACATGGACTCCTCCCCATACCTAGCTACTGTGATAGCCATTGACGCCTCGGCAGGCATGATAAATGAAGAGGAAAGTGAAAAATTACAGAAAAGTTAGTGAAAGTTGAGAGGTCCTTTCTCACTGGGAAATACCTAAGATGACAAAGATTCGGATGACTCGCAGGAAAATGGTGGCCGGGAAATTCTCTGGTAGCAAGAAAACTTTTGAGATATTAGGCTAACATAATATTTAGATTATTGAGATGCGAAATTAATGATCAAACTTTTCAAATTAACTTTTTTCAACATAATATATATAAATTTTTATATTGCTACTTTTTTTACTCGATCAATTAAAAAGTAAAGCTACTAGAAACGATTGGAAGATTATGAAAATTTAAATAAATTAATATATTATATTCTATTATGACTCATAATAAGGAACTGCCATGTGACATCTTAACCAAGCTGTGGGACCAGATCTAACCAAACCAGGAGGCCCTTATTTTATAGATCTGTTATTTTTCGAGGCCCAGTGCTATTTCGTGGCCCATTATCCGAGGTCATTATCGTTGTCGAGGCCCTTGTCACTTCCGAGGCACCATGGATCTGAGGCTCCTTTGTTGGTGACGGCTCACGTGCACAGATTTGCTAATAATGAGGATCTTGTTACAAATGATTGATGTGACCTTTGAAAAAAGTATGTAAGTGTCTTGTCTTGTCAAATGCAAGGGCATTTAGTGCTTTGAGTGGATAGGAAAGTTAATATGATGGCTATGAATTGATTGGTCGGCCGAGGACATGAGGCCACGTGTAAATTGATCCAAATGTCACCATTTCATTTGTACTACTATGAATACCCCCACCATGTAACAATTGAAGGCTAATGAAGATTTAGATACTTGGAGCTATATTATTCTCTCATCTATCATCATATTACAACTACAAATCTTGTTCTGTATCGGTTGATTTCTTATAAATCGTCTTCCGTTTATCTCGTCGGAGTCTGAACGGAAACGTCTCGTGTCGTTGAGTCCCTCCCACGTTTAATCTCTGGAGCTATCCTGACTGTCGATTGGCACTAACGTGTTGGATTTGGCTCGTGCATGCACAAGTGTGCCCGACATCTTTTGGCAACATTTTTTGGGGTCAACATATTCTAAGATGTTAAACTTTCATACCACTTAAAAAATATATCATCAAAAATCAAGCAGTTGAATATATCATCAAAAACAAAAATTCAATGTGCACCCACTTAAAAAAAAAAAAAAAAAAAAAAAAAAAAAAATATCTTGTCAATGTATTAAGCCTATACTAGAGAAAATAATCTAATATAATTCATGATTAAAGGCATTAGAGATTCTTTGCCTTTTTCAGCTCAACTGTTTGCAGAAAAAATACAGCCTTTTGAATTTTCTCTCTGAGGCCCCCTTGACCATTGCTTAGATGACTTTGATCCAGGGTCGGGCTGATGCAAGATTTGGTATCTAATAGCGTTGCTTACACTACTTTTATGATTTCCCTATTCACATATTTCATTCACGGAAATTTAGAAAATATACCCTGTAGATAGGGGATATCTTATCCCATTTTTTCTCTGCCAGGCTCATAACTAAAAAAGTCACTTTCTTACGATTATGAGATTTATTTGCTCCCCTTCTGACCGAAGGAACCAAATCATCTAACCATCAGTCTAAGAGATGAGTTAGTCATTCATATTGTTGTAATGTGATCCAAATTCCATGTAATTTGATATTTGGTTTAATAGAAAAAGTCTAAGGAGCTTAGATTTTGAGAGTCCTAATTAATAAAGATCAAATTTTATCAAGAATTAGGAGTTTGACTTGGAAAAAGATTGAGATGAGAAAAACAACTTGGAGTAGAAAATAGGGGAAAAAAAAAATAGAATGTCCAGCATCGTAGCGTAGTGCATGGGGCGCTTCGGCGCCCGGAAGCGGCGCTAAGTTGCCACCGTGGTGTTTTTAATTTCGATCTTTCTTGATTTTATGAATTTTTCTTCATCTAGAACTCCATATATATATATATATATTGTATCTTCACATATAGACATTCAACAACATTTTGAGAGTTAGAGATTTTAGATTTCAATTGAGAGCATTGATATATTGATATTGTTAACACAATTGCTATTGGTTATAGATGATTTTTCTTCCTCTGCCCGTGGTTTTTTTCGATATTGGGTTTCTACGTAAATTTTAGTGTTTATTTCATTATCGTCATTATCTTGCGATCCAAAATTCATAACACATCCTAAATAGCTAAACTGACAAGAGCATCCTTATTGTAAATAATAAACCATACACTATACATTAAATTATGTAACAACTTAAATACTATTTCTTTAATTGTTTTATCGTTCTTCAAAAGCCATGTTATAAATAAAATGTTTTTTTTAAAAAAAAAATTATTATATTTATTTTCATTGAGTTTTGTTATGTTTTGTGCAACAACAATGATGAACAATATGGAATCAAGAAAGAAAATCGGCACAATACTTATGCGGTCCGTTCCGTGCGCTTCACTCCCCTCAACTATTACATAATTTAAAAAATAGGATGGCATTTGTTATTTTTAGATATGTGTACTTTCGTATTTTTAACTATTTATATTTTATAATGACATATTTGTAACTTTTTTTCGCAAAAGATGTCATTCATTACCATTTAATAAAGAATAATAAGTAAAATAAAAATAAAAAAAGTGTTGTGTAAAGTGCAAATACACACAATATAGAGGGTGTATTTGGTAATTTTCCCTTTAATTTCGGGTCATCTATTTTACCATTCTGTTGATATGAACTTTAGCTCTCTTGACGTTTATTTGTTGAGTTTATAAATGATATTTTCCCCCAAAAAAATGGGAGTAAATGCTAATTAAGGTGGTTTAGTAGAAAACTACCTGCACCATTTTATTTTGTAGTCCAAATTGTCTTGAATTTGATATGAATTGATACGTTGTTGCACACATTTTATGCCTGGTATTTGACTATTATTGAAGCATGCTTCATGTTTTATAGTTTCCCCTTTTGGCAAGCAATTACACTGTCACGTGGATCTTCATCTCTTTTACACGATTTTATTGTTAAACTTCACTCTCTCATGAATTTTATATGTCGAGTTGAATGCTCTTGTCATCTATCGCAGGGAGCCACCATTGTGGATCAACCTTAAGAGGATGATGTTGATCTGTGGAATCGGACTTCATGGAACCTTGAAGATGAAAGCGATTCAAATGTATGCATTAATGCATATATATTTCTTTTATATATTTGTTCAATATGTTTGGCCCCTTGCTAATTTTTAGTAATTCATTTACTATTTTAGCAGCATTCGCACGGGTACTTGTTTGTTTCATTGGCTGGGGATTTGGACAAACCGTTAATCACACATGAATTCATTTGGTGGGGGTAGAGTTGGTTGTGCGCACTACGATGATCAAGTCAGTTAGAAAAGTAAATATATGAGTGTAGGAGAGCTTTAAAAGTGAGTATCCAATATAAAAAGGGGGTCGGATTTGGGAAATAACAAATAGAACGGTGATATGGCAAATTTATAACTTGAGAGTTTAAACTTGCATTATTTTCAACTGGCACTAAGTGTGAGTTTTTATACTATAAGAAAATTAATAAGGGTTGTTGGATGAAAAGATACATCATATTGTGAGGTTAATGCCTTTAATCTTAGACATCAATCAATCATAAGCCTTAAATACTAATACCACTAGCATCCATATATAGTACTTAGCTTGTGGCTTTGGACTTGACCGGATAGGCTAGCAGTGATGGCGGTGACAATGAATTGTCATTCCAATCATTTATAAAAAAGATTGCTTCGATTTTCATGTATTGAGCTCCTTCCGTAGCCTTGCCTTTACTCATGGGCTGACTCTTTTCATGAGGGTTAGTGGTTCGATGGAGTCTTCAAGCATATTGGTTCGGTCAAAGGAAGAGGTTCAGTTAGATAAGCCTCACGTTAATATATTTCGAGACAGCGTGGGACCCTATTTTTGCTTGTCACGTAGAATATTTGGAGTCTTGGGAATTAAGCTGACACAACTCGTTTTTCTTTGGAAAATGCTAAAACTATCCTGGCGTTTAAACGCCCGGTTACCCGCCCCTCACATAAGTGAGGGGCCCATCGCGAATATAATAATTATGCCCCCTTCCCACCCTCCTATTGTGGGAGGCAGTGAGACCAGGTAATCGGGACGCCCGGGTACATGTAACAAGTCGCTTTTTCTTTCATTACATGCAAGTAGTACAATCCCATACCCCCCATCCCCCCCCCCCTCCTTCACTTGTCAGCACAAACTTTTGTGTCTGTCCCCTTCATGAAAATGACCGTTTTCCAACTCTCCTTGTTTTCTACTCTTCCATCTCCTTGTCCTTTTCTATCTTGAAATGTGTGTTTGATTCTCTCTCTCTCTCCGAATTCGTTCAAGGAAAAGAGAAAATGACTTTGCTTAAGATAAATTTGAAAGCATTAATTCTGTTT
>CAIGRR010219878.1:2640-16636 GCA_903798365.1 Fraxinus sp. 1973-6204 | reverse complement strand
GGGACGAATGTGCCTTACCTCCTATGAAATTACAAGTTGAAACCTACAAATTCTACTTATGAATTACAGATTATGCAACAAACTAAGATGTAAACCAATGCTATATCTACTCAAGAAACTACTCTAATAGTCTCCATACCGATTTTATCAAGTTTCACAATACCTTTGATTCTACCAATAAATTCCTTAACTTCCATCAGTTTGAATTTTCTTTCTTTGTAGCCTCTTGTAGCAAACCAGTCAGCAGCTTGGTTTCCTTCTCTCCAAGTGTGAGTAACTTTGTTCTCCATCTTCTCCAATAGCCACCGAATAGATTGAAGGGTATATTGAACTCCCCATGGACCATTATTCTGTTTAATTAATGTTAATGCCGCCTTTGAATCAGTCTCAACCCAAACTTTCCTAATGCCATGGGTCCAGCATAGCTTCAGTCCTGTCTCAATAGCTCTTAATTCAGCTTCCAGGATAGAGCATTCTCCATAGTAATCATAAAAACCCCATGTTGCATTTCCCAGATTGTTCCTTAGAATTCCCCCACCTGCAGCCACAAAATTGGATTTCAATGCCCCATCCGTATTGAGTTTATACCATCCCGTATCTGGTTTTTCCCACTTGACTGCTATAAGTTTTTTACACTTGCTATTCCCTTGTTTGATCATCCCTGCCCTTAGAAGCGCATTAATAAGGATATAGCATTGCTTGATAATCCTATCTGCCTTCATTGGATAGTCTTTGTGTTTAGCATTGTTTCTGGCCAACCATAGAAACCAAATGATAACCAGAGGGACAACAGATCTGACTTCACCAGGTTTTGCCTTCTTCTGCAAGAACCAGTGCATAAGCATAGCTCTTGGGTGACCACATCTAATATCTTGCACATCCATAGCCCTACAGAAATGATACCAGACCTCTTTTGCAATTGTTCCATCCAAAAATACATGATTGATACTTTCTGAGTTCCTGCAACATTGACATTTGGAGGCTAAGTGGATGCCAAATTTATTTTGAATGATATCCTCAACTGGTAACCAGTTATGCCAGAGTCTCCATCCTAAAAAAGCAATTTTTGGGGGAGTACTATATGAAAATACTTACATGTTTGATCCAATATATTTTGTTTTTAGATGTGTAGATAAGAAAACAACATGAAATTTCTTGCATTAAGATATTGGAAGTCATATCTACTTCTAAAATCTACATCTAAAATATCTGAAAGTATGGACGTTGGACAAATGCTTCGATGACACTTTTGTTCTTATAATAATTTTTAAACACGTTGTAAAATACCACGGTTCATATTACTTTGCTATTAACCATTTATGTACTGCGTGTCAAAACTCAATAAAATATCCAAGAAAGTTATAATTCAAATGCTATTGAATCCGAACTTTAAGATGAACGCGAGCTTGGAGTTGCGTTTTTCAATCACCGATCATTAAACGATGGAAAACCCGTCTCAAAATCAATTTCCCGTGCACATTTCTTGATTTAGTTTTCTAATTAGTTTGCAGTTTCCATTAAAAAATATATTTTTTTAGGATGAATATTTATGGTAAGAGTGTATCTTTCTTAATGATTAATTGGGTACTCATATATAACTTCATTGATAGCAAAAGCATCAACAACAATGTTGAATTCCGTTTGCAAATCAAGAAGTTAAATTCACGAGTTCATACATGACAATAGTGCCACGTCCTTCAAAATAAATACATTTTTCTTTTTGGATGCAAAGACATAAATTCAAATAGACGTTATAGGCGACAAGGTCAAGTCAAGAAATGACCATCAAGGTTTACGAGTACAAAGAACTCCAACAAATTCAAGATTGTTGAATGTTGTGGTTGATCATTCCATTGTATATAGAGAACTAATAATTGAAGTATTCTTTTTATCCTTTTAAGGGCGTGTTCGGTAGAGATTAAAATCTAATTAAAATTGAAAACATAGTCGTTATTGTTGACTTTTATTAGACGAGCGGGACCCAACAACGACTATATTTTCAATTTTAATCGAATTTTAAGTGCTACTGAACATGCCCTAAGTATATAGTGTTCTAATTTCTAAGGAAGTTGAAGCGACTTTCATTTTTTTTCCCTTAGTAAATAAACAGTAGATTGAAACAAAATAATAGAAGAAAATTACAATATGTATTGTAATTATTATTTATCTCATCATAATCTACAAATTTTGTTGTCTTTCCACAAGGAAATTCTTGGGAACTTACAGAAATTACAGAGCAAGATTATTCTATACTACAAGGCACTTTAATTAGGCAATCAAAAGCCTTGACAAAAAGGCGCACAAAAATTATTCAGCTAAGGTAAATTCTTTTTATTCTTCACAGATTTGGGGGATACATACCCAACTTATTATAGACTTGTGGACATTTTGGAAGAGCTTCTTTCTTGAAGAATCCAAGAGGATTTATCGTACGTGTGGTACCATTTACTGTATTGAGTATAAATTTCAATGATGGTTTTACCCATCCTTCGGTAGGAATTTCATCGCAATCTTTTCTGCTACTTGAAAGCAGTGTGATTTCGCAATATTCATTCTTGTGATCACGTTCAATGAGCATGCTATAGAGTCCTTCCGCTCTCGTGTAACCTACCTCAGTAAATGTTATGCTTCCATTCTCCTTGTCTTTGCATTGGAGGCGTACACCGGCACCTACAGTTAAGATTTAAGTTATAATTTATGAAGTGTATCTATTATGATTCAGCTTATCAGCAGCAAATACAACACAATAAAGAAGATGTTTGCACGCTCAACATCTGAATTCTTATAACCAAGCATTCATTTCATCCGAGATAAGATTTGCGTCGTTATGTTGTAAAAATGAATGAGAAATGAAGTTTAAAACATCATTAAATTTAGTTCTTAACATGTATTCTTGTGAGTGCAGGCTAATGTGCCTGATAAGTGCACAATTTATTTTAAGTGTATGCAATTCTACATGCTTATTCTCTCATAATTTGTTAGATAAAAGAAGCAACAATTGAAGCATCAAATTCAAATTTTGCCGAAACTTTTTACAAGTATGGGGACAAAAAAAAATCAACCTTGAGTAGCCCTTTTCTTTTGGATAACACGGAAAAGCAGAATATATAATATAAGCATCATTTTGTACATATTATAATTGTGTACCTGGGATGAACTCGCTAAGTTCAGTAATGAATCGAGCACGACATGTGTCGCAATAAACCTGTCCCTGAATGTAGAATNAAGATATAATATGAATAGCATTTTGTGCGGATTATAATTATATACCTGGGATGAGCTCGCTAAGTTCAGTAATGAATCGAGCACGACATGTGTCGCAATAAACCTGTCCCTGAATGTAGAATTGAGAAACTGGGGGTTGGGGAACGTCTTCTGAGTTGACGATGCCAGGGAAGGACAAGAAGCATAAAGCTACAAGGAAGAGAAATGAAACTTGGAGAAGCCTTTCCATATTTCTTCTTTGTTGATTTTTCGGAAGATCAAAAGAAAATTTGGTTGTGTTTTGCCCCAACTCAACATTCTTATTTATAAGGAGGTTGATTGGTTAATATTCTGTAAGCAGTTATTTTTATGTGGTCAAGTCGAGAATCTATTCATTCTTTTTGGATCTAAATTTAGAATCTTGAAACTATTTACTATATTTAAGAGATGTATATGTGGTTTCTAAATTATTAATTACTTCGGAAATTTTAACAAAAAATTCATGAGATTTTTTATTTATTAGGGACTACATAATTCAACTAAGAATGACACTTAATTGCATAATGTAACAAACTAAAATTTTAGTTATATTGATTTGTGTTATTTTTGATGTTAAATAGTTTTACTTCTTTTTTCATTTGATTGTTTTCTCATATATTTTTTGACATCTTAGCAAATCATTTCCTATTATCAAACGGGAAAATACAAAAATAGTACGGTACTTAGAAAAATTCGAATTCTTATCTGTAAACAAAAGTTGATGCGTGAAAGTTTCAATAAGTAGTGCGAAGATAGCCAAATGGAGATAGCAAATCTCAACTCAATTAATATTTAGTATTTACTCAATTTTTTTATAACTAAATAATATTAATTTTTTTTTCCTTTTTAATTTAGATTAATAATTTTTTCTATAAATGAGATAAATAAATAGAAACTGTGAGGCCTCGAAAAGAAAAAGATACAAAAACGATTCTCATAGTGCTACAATAAAGAACTAACATGAAGGTTAGATTAGAACATACATTAATAAAGCACATTTTCATGAAGCTGTAATCTGAAAGCAATTTATTCAAATTGGCGCAAACCATCGATACGAGATTCACTTGTTACAAAGGGATTTCAAATGCTACAGATAGAAGACCTTTTACAGAAACCAGAGAAGGATAAAGTTAAGCAGATTCAGCAAATCCAACCCTCATGTTCCCACAGTCGAACACAGTGTGATACTGACCCATGAAAAATCACCCAAAATCCTACGAACATGTTAAAAATTTAGAATTATGAAGCGTAAATTGTGGGGAATGGCAATTTAAGAGTAATGCTATTCATATGTGACAGCTTGTTATTTGAGTCATTAGCTTGCTTTATGAGGCAACAGGGAAACGAATGCTTCAAATGCTGCCACATAGGATGACTACTGTAGTTGCTGACTATGAATAACATTATTCATTTATATATATGTATAGGCAAGAAGATTACCAATGGGCCATGAGGAGGGGGCACGTCTAAGGCTGTAAATCCACTAATACACTGTGCTACATCGCCTTCACCAACTTGAAGGACATACTGGTAGCAACGATAACCATAAACATTAAGAAGAACATTGTTGACCTTTGTAACGCGAAAGAGTAATCGAATTTAGAAGAAATGCAATAATAATAGATTATTGAGATGCAGTACTAGATGACTAATATTTGTAAGCACTGTTATTTAAAGATTACATATCAAGTCTGACAAGTTTCTCCTGAATTATGTCCACTATCCACTATCCAATTTCTTTAGCTGTACTGGCACACTGAAAGATTAAGGATACCCTATATTAGAAGATATGCAACTTTTTAAACAAAGAAAAGCACATATAATGTAAGATGGGAAAAGGTTAACATATTCTACATACCTGCTGAGGGACGAGATCAAAAAATTTACCACCTATGGTAAAGGTATCATTGGGCATGGAAGAAAGGCTACTGCAGTCGACAGCTTATTCTCCCATTGGACTGGGCAGTCGGTCACAGAGCTGTAGTTGAAATTTGAAAATACGGGCTTCTGAACACAAATAAGCAACATTTGAATGGTATGTTTGAGGGAGGATTAGTAGTATTGAAAAGTAGTAAGAAAGAAATATAAGCTAAAATCGTGTTTATTATATTGTCCACTCCTATCCAGTATTGTACCAAACACAAGTCTAAAAGCCTGAATGTACAAGTCACTTACCTCATTGATATAGTCCATATTTTTTTCTTCAGTTTGATTCCGTCTAAGTTGATTTTGCATCCATACAACTGCCAGCTCACAAGCAGTACACATCTCATCGTGCATACCATAAGAAGCCTCTTTGTCGTTCTTGTCCACCACTCTCAAGAATCAAAATTTGAGCTCTAAAATCAATCTCAAAGAGAACCTTGGTGGAAAACTTTTATCCATCACCATAGTTAAAGGTATTACTTCTACATGATGAAATTACCACGTGTTCGAAGAAAATTAAACGGGATTGCTAGGTCAGGACACACGATATTAAATAAAAAACAGAAAATACAAAGTTGTTATCTGAAAATAAAGTGCAAAAATTATAAAGAGCACAATCGATATATTTCGACCTAAGCTCCGGAGGTTTGGTGACCACTTCTAACACCTACATCCTCCTTTGAGCATCCAAATACGTGGATTAAGCTCGGTTCCACTATAATGCCCAAAATGACAACAAAGGTTACAACAATGTTCAAACAATGAAGGAATTTGGCTAAAATCCCGATATCTCGAGACCCCGAGTCCAATTTTTCGGGCCCTTTCCAATCAGCCTGCCAAATTTCAGCCCATTCCGACACCGTCGCAAGAAATGACAAAATTGCCCCTGACGCGGTCTTTTTTTGTTAATTTGCTATCCAGCACTTCTTCAAACTCTAAGGCTAGTTGTTCTACATCAAACATTTACATCCCCGTTGAGCATCCAAATACATGGATTAAGCTCGGTTCCACTATAATGCCCAAAATGACAACAAAGGTTACAACAATGTTCAAACAATCACAAAGAAAGTAATAGAACACTTATCTCTCTCACTGTACAGCGATCGGTCCACTCAAATCACAGAAAAAGATTCAGAACACCAGAGTCAATCGGGCAGAAGCTCGAACAACTTCTAATGGATATTCACTCAGAATATCTCCACAAAGGAATCACAAAACAACGGATCACCTTCTCAAATCAAGAATTTGAGGAGTTTACAATAAGATCGAACTATACAGAGATGAAAACCCCTCAACTACGACGTACTCAGAGAGAGAGAAGAATGAAACTAGCTCAAAAGTGAATCTTCATCTAATGCCAAATGAGAAGGGCATTTTATTCGAACAATCCAAAAGCCAAACAGCTCAGATAAGTCCAAGGTCACAATCCAGTGAAAGGTTTTGTTTAATAAAGTTGCACTTCACAAAACACGCTTTTGCCAAATTATGGGAGCAACCAGATTGAACCCGGTTCAATCCCAATAGGGACATCTAGACAACGTTAAAGTGCAGAGTTGTTAACACTAAATCAAGAAGAGGATTACTTCCAGTAGAAGACTAATTTCTCGGAGTCGCCCAATTTTGAAATATGGACTGATACATGACTCGTGAAAACCTACCTAGCGGATTTATGAACACTTATTGGAGACCCTCCCCTTTCAAGCAAGCTTTAAGGGTAATAACACTCATTATAACTTCCCTGTAGTTGCAGACCCGTCAAAGCTTATTCTAGTTTACAACTTAAAGTAAATGACAGTTCAAAATTTCAACAAATCCTACTACTGCTTTGGAATTGATACTTTACATAGAAGAAAAGCCATTATTACCGTACAAGGATAGAGAATATTACAAACAGAGAGACTTTTACTGGTTGCTTCAGCCCCTCCACACTAATTTAAGCGCTGGATAATGTTACACTTTATAAGGACTAATCTAACCTACATATTCTATATTTAAATTACAAAAACTCTTTGCTGGTTAGTCTTTGTTTAGCTTCCTCTCCTATATACAGATGATACACTTGCACTGTGAAAGAAAAAAATGATCCTGTCTTTTACAAAATTACTCCGTTTTTTGAGCTCCAGGCCTCCTTCCGTGACTATTTTCTTGAGACCGTGTTCTCTTGGCAGCACATGATAATTTTCGGATAAACTCCTTCACATGATTATATATGCTGCAATTCAACGTTATGGGAAAAAAGCAGTTAGATAAAAAAATTTGTTCCTCAATAAAAATGCACACGAAGGAACTCTTCAACAAACCTAATGGATTATAGTTAAGAAGAAGAAAATGGCAACTTATAGAATCTGCATGACTACTAAAGTTTGCAAAGCCATAAGTGAGAAAAAAGAAGTTAAGCTACAACTGATTCTATTGATTTGAACAAGAGACAAATAGATGGATAATGAATGTGTAAACTTCTTGATTTACAGATGGTGTGTACACTTATCGATGATGAATTTGCACTCTCACTTTTCCCTCCCCGATTTATACATATGTTTTTTTTTCCCCCTAAACGGTCTTTAAATAGGGGGAATATAACCGATAATTCACATGAAAATACATTTTATGAAATTGTATTAGTAGATGAAAACAGCAGAGAAAGCAGAAACATGTTGATTCAGAGAAGAATGATAACCTAGAAGACAAAGGAATCAATAACTGAATAAAGGCCAGAAAGGAAATTATCAAATTAATTAGGTGTGTTTAGACCCCAAAAAAAAAAAAAAATGGAGAAGAAAATGACAGAAAGGATTACGCAAGTAGTTTTTCACTTGTCGAATGTCCTTAAAAGTAAAACTGGGCAAATATGAATGATAGCCGAGTCTAATGATTCATTAACTCAACTCCTACGATCACTATCCAATCAACTTAGATTTTTCTGAATGACTACCTCATCTCAAAGCTTAATTAAGCTATGAAAAGCAAATATAATATTTTTATTGGATTTATTTTACCCATTCATCCAAAAGAGAAGGGTACTAATTATTTCATGCTCTGTAAGCAGCTTCTAGACAGAAGGACTGCAGCAATGATCTAACATGTACAGACTCTCGACTCCCAGAGGAATTAGACTTGGATCAGGGAGTAGTTATATTTATATCTTCAACATTTCACAAGGATCAAACATATTTAGCTGCTTAAAAAAATCATCGCCAAGTCAAATGATGAACATCACCACATTCAGTTCCACATGGTCAAACACATCTACATAGCTAAGAAAATGAAGAAAGATCAGTGCACGTGTGTGCATGTGTGCGTAGGGTGTGGTAGGTGGGGGAAGAGGAGATTTATGATTAAAAGGAAAACAGGCTGTTGTTTTCATAAATTGCAGTCAATTAAGGTGAAAGTGAATCAACAAAATAGCACATGACATATTTTGTGGAAGGTTATGGAGTTGATTTATATTATCGTGATGATAAAATTATTTTTTCTTGTTTGCATAGAGGCACATCTTGAAAAGATTACATAATGGTTAATCAAAGATAAGTGAGATCACTGGAGGAAAACCGAAGGCCTGAATCCTACCTTAGACGGTGCCTGTTGCAGGCAGTGAAGAAGACCACAAAACCATTAAGAATGCTTCGGAGAGCACGGAAAACCTAATACAAAAGAAAACATTGGCATGAAAATCATACATGATATTTAATTTAGCAGATAAAGATTTAAAATTACCAACCTGGGAGAAAAGGTCATTCCAAAGAGAACGCCACATCGAAACCTCGTATGAACTCACTGTTGACTCAACATTTGAAGAGAACTGAAAGATACTGCTCATAAACATACAAATATCTCCAACCAACTCATATGTGGAACTAAATATGAAAGCCACAAGGCTACACAATCCAAGGACCAAACGGAATGGAGCATAGAGTATTTCAGAGATAATCCAGAATATAGGGCATATGATGGATGTAGCTGCAACCCGACACAATATGGGAAATAAAATACAGTGTTAATGCTCTTATCAATTCTAGATTGCAATTTAATAAAAATTTGGTAACACAGATCTTTAAACATACCAATACTCCAAAATAATGAGAAGATATACAACAGTGGAAGTAGTAGAATCTCAATAAACTTTCCAGTTACTGTGCAAGAAGACTCCACCACAGTCCAAATTACTGACAAGAAGCTCTCTGCAAGTTGTATACCCATACTCCAAAGAGGAAGGAAGAAATCCAGTAACTCCACAAGAGGTTCTACCATTGGCTGTGGAAATATTGAAAGAAACGAACGCATTGTTCGTGCCATCATAAGAAACCACTGAACAGCCTTCTGAAAATTATGAAGAAACAACATAGTTCCCAAATATTTTATCCTCGAAATCATTTCCCAGGTCTCTATCCAATCAAAAAGGGGTCCAAACAAACTAGAAGCCGTTGCCTTCAGAACTGGTACGTTTTTGTACAGGTCATAGAATCCAATGAGGACAGTAACAATTGAAATAAGCACATATAAAAATCTTGCCAAAGGGCACATCCATGGACGATATAGATGGCAAAATAGCGGGTAAGATTGAACGAAAATTACCCAAGATGGAAGCCCAGATTCAAGTAGAGTGAGTAACCGCAAGTCAGACACAATTATTTCCTTCAATTTAAAAGGAAGGTCTCGATCATTGAATCGAAGTAATATTAAAACATCCCTGTACTGGGTAGCTTCAACTTTGTCCTCGCACTCACTTGCACATGAGGTCGGAGAATGTATTGGCGTTCGAACACTTTCAGAGTCTACTTCTTCAGAATAAATGTCGAGGTCAACATCACTATTAATAAACTTCATAACTTTCCTTCTCTTGTAAGGGCCTTCAGGGGGAGGTGGTGTATGCAGTCCACTTGTTCTATTTTCCACGTTTTCTGAATATACAGTGCAACAACTAGGACACAGAGGAGAATCATCACCACTAACACTGTCATCATTATCCACATTGGTAGACCTCGGAAAATTATCTTGAGCATCATGGAAAATCTCCCCTGTAACTATCTCAAATTCAGCCAACATAATTAAAATTTTGCATAAAGTCCGAAAGTTAAATAAAATAAAAAGTGTTGCACCATTGTTCCAGGACCATTACAAGGCAATGCATACATTATCCAAAATTCCAAATACAATCTATCCCTCTGATTTTGAAAGCATACCAAGTCTATAATGAAGGCTCTTGGATAATGTAGAGCTAGAAGTACTGCTACTATGGAATCTGCAATCACACATGGGTACCTCGCCTTCCAAAAAATGCGGCTGCTAATTTGTTGGCACTTTCCATTTAATTAGACATCATACATCCCAACAGAAAATGTGGGTGACCTCATTCAAAAAAGGAAAAAGAAAATGCCAGTGATCCACTGGTGTCAAAGGCACATGACTAGCCTGCAGATAAACATGCATGAGCCCCCACCACATACCCAAAACCCTTGAAACAGTGATCAATAGTACAACCATAGAATTTCATTTCTGGCTTCTATAAACATGAGGTTGTACATGCCTGGGACCTAATTCAATAAAGGAATACCCCTCCACTACGGTGCACATACAACATGTTAATAGAACTGATTTCATTTGTGGCTCACAAATGCATGGAAGCCCTTGACTTAATCTTTCATTTCGTATTATGGAAAGAAAATGAAACAACAATATCATATGCATAAAATCTCATGTGTATGCCGAGGAAGATCAAGTAACAGCAGCGTAGCTCAAAATTTAAGATTACACATAAATAAAAATGAGCGCTTTAAATCCCATCAATACTAGATCATACGTTAGAAAGAATACCTATTGTAGTGTCCAGATAATCTTGCAAAAGAATCTGTTCATTGTGTGTCCCAGGGAACCATGAAGACATGCATTTGACAGCTTGATCTATACTATCGAATTCCCATCTTCTCGTGAATTTAGCTTCTATTGCCAGTGATGTATCAGTCTGCACATGTCATGAAGTTATTTCAAAACTCAGAATTTATGTTGTAGAGTGCAAAGGACAACATAAAATGAACAGCGTAACAAGTAGCCACCTGAAGCTCGTTAAAATAGTTGATGCCACGCACATTACTCCATGAGACCTCAAACACAATAAAACCGTACAAGGTTCTATGCAATTTGCTATTAAAAATCAAAGAATTCCTAAGCTTCTTTACAGGAAGCAAAGCCCTCTTCCGGGATAACGTTGCAGCATAAGTCAATGATAACCACTTTTTGAACTTCTTCGATTTGCCTGAATTTGATTTGGAAGGAGTAGGTAACTCTGAAAATTCACCTGTCACCTTTTTCTCCTTGTTCCCTTTACTGTTCGCAAAGGGAGACATCCTGGACTGTCACATTTTCCAAAACAAGTAATTTTAAAATTTGTATTAGCGTTAATGTTACAAAGATACACATTCTTGCTAACTAGACTGAGACAGATGTTTCCAGCTACCTTAGTGACCATCAATTGCCAAAAATGCGTAGGCTTGGAACCAAGATCTTTCAACCATGGCCGGTTGTCCACCAAGATATAGAGTTTTCTACTTTCAGTGGCCAGATATATATTAAGATGTGAAAGGTAGGACTGCAAATCCCTGTAAGACATGTTGCATTAAGCTTGATAATCATTTTAAAAAACGTAAAAATATAACAACTGTTCACTCCAAGTCCAAAGCATAGAAAGATTTGACATCTAAACACAAGTCGAACATAAAAAGATACAAAAAAGGTTTAAATTAACAATTCCGTTCATCATGGAATCTGTTTAGGCATAAGGAAAATCACGAGGGAATGGTCTCATCCTAACAAAAAAAAAAAAATGCATATGGGAATATGGAATCAGAAGAGAGGCCCAATTTGATGCTAGCAAAAACAGTTTAAAAATGAATTAAACATCTGTAGCCTCCTTGTGTTCTGTTTTATCCACCTCCAGTTCAGCTAAAACTTGTACCAAAGCTTAGATGTTGAACAGTATTCACGATTTCCACACTTAAATATACTTATCCAAGCAACGATAACTTAAATAGACAAGATTTTCACATTCCCATCAAACAACCATTACTCCTGGAACCTCCCATGCACCATCTAACACTGTTCAATAATCAATCTCTTCATCCATAGTTGAATTCTCCCATTTCTATTGGCAGGGGATATCCAATACAAGACTTGACAAGTGAATAAGATAATTAAATTTTATTTTTTAATCTGAAAGTCAGGAACCATTGTATTTCTAGATAAAGATAAATCTGGAAAGCAACCATAAAGGGAGTCAATAAAATTTTTACAAGAAGAATTGCAGAACTCTCATACAAAATTTCCTCGGAAAGAACAACAGTTACCCCCCAAAAAGATATAGATGACGCAGGAGATAATGATCTTGAAAACAAGAAGACACATAACAAGACATAAGATCTTGATCATTGCTAGTTGGAACTTAAAAAGTTAATGAGCCTAGAACACACATCCTGCCTGCATCTCCATTTGTATGCTTTGTTCACTAAGAGGCAGGGAGAAGTCATAAGTAACTGAAAACTGGTACTTGGTACAAAATTGAGATTTGAACTGTCCAGCAGAAAGGAGAAAAGAAAAATGCTCTTTTGGGGCTTCCTATTTTTTTCATGCAGTTAATGTAATCATTTAGTTTTGTATATTCACTAAACTATATGATGTTCGGTTATGTAATTTCATAAAAAGAGACTTCAAATTCATCTGATTTTTATTTCTCTCATGGGACAGAGGGAGAGAAGTAATGTTAAACTACCTTATTAGTAACATGCGAGAAAAAGAAAGGAGGAGCGAGGAGGAAGGGAATGTGAGGTCTTCTAGTTGTAGTACCAAATCCAACATCCAATTGGGGGATGCAGGCAAAGATTGAATCAAACTGTCGCAGAGTCTCAAATTTACATTTTCGCAAGGAGACTCCGTTCCCGCATTTCCAGGGGAATTAAAGAAATAGAACAAATTTTGTTAATTCCTTCAGTAACTGTGTAATAAGTTACTAATTGTTGATATACTGGCTCCGTTTGGAAATATTTAAACCAGAATTGCTAATTTATTGTTCACCTTCAAACTAACAAAATACAGCCAAGAACTGCCTTGTGTGATCATTTAATCAGAAATCATAGTTTTTTCAAAGCATATACAGAAACTGGTAACATCATGGAAATTGTAAGCTGGCGTTAACATTAATTTCATGTAGCAATCAAATAATTCCAATTCATTCATACATCAAAATAAAACATATAACAAACAGCTACGCCTGGTCAATAGAGACAAAAAGAAATAGAGTGTAATTTACCCAATTTGTAAACTTGTCAAGGGAAATACACAACGGCCATTGTCATCGTTCCCCATCAATGGTAACGTTACAGTTTAATCCTCGCTTCTCTCTCGATTTAACATCAACCAAAACTGTTCCATCAAATGAATCATTCACTAATTTACTTGAGAAAGAATGAATCAAGAAAAAAAATCAGAAAAATCAATACCTGTGGAAAAGAATAATAATTGTATTTTATCAACAGAATTCGAGGAATGAAAAGGAGAAGGAGCACCGCCGAACTTCATTAAACAGGACGAAAAATGCAGAAGAAACTGTTTCCACGACAAGGCAATGGATCAACCGACAAGAACAACACGCGAAACGCGCAAAAGCAAAACAGGTACAAATATGTAAAGGATATTTTTCTTAAGATTAGGATTTAATGGCAAATCAATGTGGAAGAAATTGGAATAAATGATTGCTTGTGTTGAGTGGGTTAATGTGGTGGCACGGGTCAGGACACGTTGTGACGTTGACTTCGTGCTCGTGTTTTGTTTTCTGTGTGTG
>CAIGRR010219774.1:0-13417 GCA_903798365.1 Fraxinus sp. 1973-6204 | reverse complement strand
TTTCGGTTCGATTTTCCAGTTTGACGGTTTTTGCTTACAGCCCTAATATTTAGTGCTATTTCAACAACGACTCACACTGATATTTCAACAACGAAGCATTCCTCTACTTGTGGGAACTAATATTTCAAACCCACTGCGTTCGAAATGGATTTCACGGTTATTATGCTGTGTGCGAAATGGTGGGTGTCTCGATTTCACAGAAATTAGCGCCGGGGCAGGGGGAAGAAATTAGCGAAAAACTCGGTGTCTCCCAAACACGAGTGAATAGGTACTAACCTGGATAGTGTAACTTCAGTACTTACGGTTGCTGTGGCGGCGAGTGGTTGATTTCACAGAGAATGTGCCGGCGATTTCACAGTAACAACAAGATCTCTGGCGACTTCACAGATGGTGCCTCTGGTTTTTGATTTCGTCGGATCGCGAGAGAGAGAGAGGAGTGGCTATGGGAGGGGGTGATTTTGAGGGTTTGATTTCAGGATTGTGAGAGAGAGAAGAGAGAGAGGAATGCAAGGGGTTTGATTTTTGGGGGTTAATTCAAACAAATTTGAAAAGGAGCTTATTATTATTTTTTTTCAAACTAATTGCCGTCATTTTTGAATAGTCAACCAATGCCATGTCAGCTTGAAGTAAAGGTTTCGGGACACCCATGGAGTACATCTAGCTTTTTCCATTTTAAATGTCACGGCATTTTAGTTTGTGAGATTAGCTACTCACTTCAAAAGTGAGAAATACTATACGTGATGGTCCATCCAAAATAACGATATCAGTATTTTGTTGTTACTTACGACTACATATAATTTAAAATTCAGTTATTTGTAATTTGTTTCTGATTATCACTACTCCTCGTGGTTAACAAGTTATCAAAATTTGAATGTGTGAACTCTATTATTTTAATGTATTAGTATAATAATTCAATTAATTAAATAATAGATATTCCATAAATAAATTCATTAAATATATTAAAAGTGTTTTGCAACCTAAATTTGGATTTAGAGTATAATACTTACATACAAGGCGTGTACTTCTTCCGCTTTCGTGTCGAGATTCGAGCAAATAACATTGTCTCTTCAAGCTTTACTGTTTGCGAGTTTGCTGTAGGACTGCTTTTTACTAAGATCCTTTCATTAATTAGCGCTTCAAGAAATGCGGCAGGACATAAAAACCTGGACTCTAATGGACAAGATGTCAAACCCTTTTTTTTTTTTCTTTCCTTCTTTTTTTGTTCTATCATTACTGTCGAGTACTATAGTCAGACTTACCAAAGAGGCCTCTATTGTTTGAGGAAGCAGGATATGTACAATACGTGTTTAACAATCATAATGAATGCCGATTTCTGATGTAATCATGCTTCAAAGAAGTAACAACAGATCTGGACAAAAACTAAATCAATTGCACATTAATTCTTCCTAAAATTTGTACAATGGGTAAACACAAACTCGATAAGCAAGGGAAAAAAAAAAAGTCGACTCTTCGCTGCTGATCATATCTANGGACAAAAACTAAATCAATTGCACATTAATTCTTCCTAAAATTTGTACAATGGGTAAACACAAACTCGATAAGCAAGGGAAAAAAAAAAAGTCGACTCTTCGCTGCTGATCATATCTAAATCTTCAAGTAAAGATTGAGATTAGTAGTTCAGAAACTTGTGAGCTTGTAGTAACAGTTGCTTCCACGAAGAAGAATCTGATAGCCTTTGCCACAGGGGCACCTGAAATGAAGGACCAGGAACTCCCCCTTCCTCTCTACCCACACAGCTTCCTCAGCGGGTTCTTCAATCTCAGTCTCAGATTCATCCTGCAACAATTAAACATACAACATCTCCATTAACAGAAAAGTAAATGGCCAAAATATCAAATGACAACTTTGATGAGAACTTGAATTTGAGAATGATTGATTAATGTGCAAATGATATACAATAATCCCGACAGAATCCAGATGCATAGATTGAAAAACAAAATCGAACAAGAAATCATAACTGACATTGTAGAGATTCTAACTTAAGAAAATAAGCAACATACTTGTGAAGGCAGGCACATAAATCGTATTCGCGAAATGAATTATTTGGGAAGAATATACCTATAATGATTTCTTTACACGCAAAACAACACATAATAATTAATATCAACAAACTGTACACACATAAATTTAATTTAGGGTTTAATAAAGATTGATCCAAGAACATAATCCAACAAGAAATCATATCTAACAGTGTAAAGAGTCACCGCAACATGAACTTAAAGATCCCAACTTAAAACATAAGCCAGATACTCGTATAGACAGACACAAAAATCAGATTCAAATTTGTGAAATAAATCCTTTCCACAAATACACCAAGAAACATCCAAAAAGTTGCAAGATCATTTCAAACAGGCATAAAACACAGAGAATATGAATTAAACCGAATAAATGAAAATAATTGAGACCTTGAGATTGTTTTCAGTATTGTTATCTTCAGAGCCACTGTCTTCGTGTTTGCCCTCTTCACTTTCGTGCAGGACTTGATTCCACCACTGGTTCATCTCTTTCAGCCTCTCCCTCATTTTGTTAAGCCTCTGAAAAATTAACACAGACCATTAACAGTCTTTTCATGGCAATGAAAGTCAATTAAATTTCACAATCAAAACAGGAATTAAGAAATATATAACTAAAATTGCAGTGTAGAACAAATTGACCTTGGTATTAGGACTTTCCCTTCTGCTTGGGGACCGAGAATACTTTCTAGCAGCTGGTGGCCGTGGAGGCGTGGTGGTGGTCACTGCCTCGTAATTAACAGCAGGAATAGGATCAGACATTGTCCGGTAGAGACATGCCGGGACATGTGGCGATGCCTCCACTAGAGGTGGCGCAGTTTCTTGAACTGCATTTGACTTGGAGCCCTCTTCTAGTTGCGGGTTCAAGATTGAGTCATGACCAGCCGAAAATCCTGAGAATTGTGCAGCATTCATGGCGTCAGAAGTGTATATCGGCTCGGATACAGTACGGCGAATAAGGGATGGTAAAGGGTTTGGAAGTGGGAGTTTAGTGAAGCCGGGGAAATGGTTGTTAGTGGAGGCGGAGTGGAGAGTGGCCCTTTTGGGAGAAGGTTCTTGTAAGGACGGTGGTGGCTGTCTTTTGGTGGAGCCGCCGCAACAGTTGGTGCATTTTTCGAGTAAGCCACCACCAGAGGTGGTCTTGGAGGGAATGCCGGTGGTGGAGCAATGGAGAGGGGCGTGGGCGTCCGGAGAGAGGTGAAGCAAGGAGAGACGATTGGTGGCGCCGGATTCAAATCCACCATCTTGTTCTTGGATTTGGTGGAGGAAATCTTGTTCATCTATCATTTTTTCTTCAATCTTTGAAACCGTAATAACTGTTTTTCGAAGGCGAGTGTGAAATTGGAATAGAGGGTATGTACTTTTATAAGAAATTTTCTGAAATGACAGCTTGTCACGTGCCTGGTTTCACCTGCTTTTTGGCCATTTGACCTTAAAATAGTGAATAACAAGAGTTTCTATTTAAATTTTAATTCTCAGTATATTTAATTATATAACCTTGTAATGTCTATGATAAAAATATTAATTTATTGACCCCCGGACATAGTTTGGTGGTGCAAAGAACAATAGTGAGGTAGTCTCTGCTGAGCTGGTAATCGCAGTGTGAGGGTTCGATTCCTGCCTCTAACAAGGTTTGGAATTGGACTCTTTGTGGGCACCAGTATGGCAGCTCTTGTACCCTGACCTGCTGAGGCACATTCCGCGATTTTACCTCCTCTACGATGCTCTAGGGGCGGGACGGTGGGGCCCCTCAAAGTTGGGGTTCAATCTTTAAAAATATTAATTTATTTGTTGGATGACATGTAGGAATGAAAAATAAATAATATTGCCATGATGTGATATTTAGATGGATTTCATTGATTTGATATTTTAATTATCATCTTAAATGTAGAATTTAATATGATAAATCAATTAATACAACATCGTCAATGATTAGTACACACCACTCATGAATAACAATATTCATGAAAGGAGGCCATGGTCATATCAATATCCAAATGAGTAAGTGTAAGAATGTGTCGCAAGTGTTCCGATAATAAATTCAAATTGTTTTAATGTGTTGGATGCCATCCAAAGCTATCAATTCATGCGCATAAAGGGGCGGTTCTCGATTGCATTGCAAAATTGACAGCCTCTTTCACGTCTAACTCGCTCTTTGATTCATTTGAATCAGCTAATAGAAATCTTCTGACCTAGAAATTGGCTCTATCCCAATTTATTTGTTTTGTACGGTCAGACAGTACCATAATAGTATTGTGAAAATGGTTGCATCTAAGGTTATGTATAAAACTGTGACATTAAAAAAAAAATGTTAATTTACATGCATCAAGAAAAATGTCATTTTTCCCTCCAACAGCTCGACTGTCACCACCTCCCTTCCCTCCTAACCTCGTCGTTTTGGGAGTCATAGGCTCTAGGCTTAAGGGAAGTAGTGGCGGGAACGGTGGTAGTGAGTTTGGCAAAAGAAGAGGTTTAAGAATAGAAGCTTCAGAAATGGCAGAAGTATAAAATAAAATCATTTAGTTGATCAAATGATGCCATTACAACATCTATCTATCTAACCAGCTCGTATGATTCTCCGATTCTACCAAAACATATTACAGATGATAGAACACGTCTTGAAGTGGTAAAAAGTCAACTAAAGATGCAGTTTTTGCGATGAATATTCTTCAAGTTCGTAAACAAATGCTCCAGAAACATAGATTACATTTCTAATATTGATTTTAATTGACATTGTAACACTATCTAGGGAGCAAGAATTGACTCTGCTATTACTTCCCAGTCTATGAACTGAGTTGATTTTGCTCTTTCTTCATTTCATCCCAAGTTAGGAGCGATATTGATTAATATTATCGTTGTTTCTTATCGTTTCAACAAAGAAGAAAATTCTAACTTATCTGAACAGAAGTTGGCCAAAAATTAGCCAAGAACAGCGTAACATTCACTGAATACCCTGGAAAGAAAATCGTGAATCAGTGGAGCAGCTTGAACAAAAATTGCTGCAGCCACTGCAATTTAACCTGTACGCAAATCATATTCTGCTTCAAGGCTTACATTAACTTTTCATTTTCCCTATACATTACTTAGCATCTTTCAAAAGATTGTAGATGGTGATCATGGAGTTATCTAACCAATGGCACGTTTTCTAATAAGAGATCAGAAGTGCCAAAATTACGATGCTTTCCATCGGCTACATTGATCAAGTGGAAGCCTCTACTAGGAAGCTGGTTGATCAGAAGAGTTTCTAATTGGCAAGCGATGCTCTTCCCGGGTACCAGAAAATAGAGGAATGAGGCATTCTGCATTCCTTCCTTCAAGCGATGTGCACGGATTCGACCCTCAAGATCATCAGTCTGAAGTTAAAAGTTAAATGGAAGTCACAAGTTTACGTGAAATGAAGAAAAACTCGTATTTTTCATTAACAAATTTAACATTAAAAAATTGAAAACCTAAACGTTAGATAAGTGAGAGACAAATACCTCTCCAACATAGAGATTTTTGTCAGGTCTAAGAATCACGTACACAGTTGAATTGCCAATGACTGATGGAGGCGGTTGTTCCCTGGCAGCAACTAGAACACATTTCATTGCTGAAAGCTCTAATGCATTCTTCCTTTGGTAAAGCTCAATTAGCCATTTCTGATAGATGCTAATTACAGCATTCTCCACTTCCATACACAACTTTTCCACTGGGTTCAATGACTCAGTCAGGGGGCCCACAGCTTTTTCTGCATCATCACTTAGTTTTTCAGTAGCTTTATCAGATACATGAACATCTGTAGAAGCAGTCAAGTGCTTTATTTTTGGCTGATATGTTCTTAATGGATCTTTTGCATAAACTGAACGATACAATTCATCGGCTCTTTGAATTAATGGTTCAGGAATCCCTTCTCTCTGAGCTGTTTCAAATGCCAGGCTCTCTTTACAAATCCCGTCAATCAATTTCCATGTTGGTATTGTTTGACCATCTATACATTCTGTTCCCATAGCTTTATAAACAGCATTCTTAGTTCGCAATGGCAAATCAAAAATCCCATGCAAGTGCGTTGACACAATACCCAGGCAACCCATTGCATCGAGAGTTTCTATTACACTACCAGCAATACATGTCCCTTTTGCTGTTTCAGTCCCTCTGCAAATTTCATCTATAAGCACGAGAGTGTTTGAAGAAGCTCCCATGATAATAGAGCGAATCTCTGACATTTCAATCTGAGATATCAATATGAAGATAAAGATAAGAAAATAGCAAATTTTCCATAATGGTACATTATAATGTAAACAAAGTGACTCTATCTGTTACTCAAATGTGGATCATTGACATCAACATCAACTATCTATTTACCATCATCGATGAACAAGAAGCACCGCTACCTCAACAAAAAGGTATTTGACTGCAGCCCCGTCTCAGCCTCATTTTTTGTGAAATCTAGATGGTAGCATTTAGCATGCCTATACCCTCCATCCCTTGTGCACGCCAAATTCAGAACAAAATAAAAAGATGTACAACCAAAACCCAAAATAAAATCAATTTATTATGAATATTTAATTTTTACATTTGATCAATTAATTATGAATATTTAATTTTTAAATTTGATTATTATATTCCCCACCATAGAAATTAGGCTTGACATTGCAACTGTGACAACATTTTGTGTTCTTCCTAATGGTTGTAACACTACTACTATATGGAAAAGGCATACTGTCCGACCAAACAAAAGAATGCAAACTACCATGGTTAAACTGCCCAATATGTAATTAGGTAATCAGCAATGTGTTACAAAAATAGGGCATAACAGGGTTCAGCAGCTAACATCTTATGCTCCAAAAGATACATGCAAGTCATGTAGAATTGTATTTTGTGTACAAATATAGTGTCCTTAAGTGCAAATGTGATTCTCTCTGCTTGTATTGCTGTATATATTGTAAAAATAAATAAATAAATAATCTTTGGTATTATAATATAAAGCAACCTGAAATGAACTCTTTCCATCAGCAGGGCTATCATAAGATTTCATGTGCAACATAATGGAGTCAAAATGAGGAATAATAGCTGACTCTGCAGGCACCATGAATCCGCAAATTCCAAGTAATGCTGCAGCACAAATTGATCGCAGCAAGCTTGATTTCCCACCTCCATTTGGCCCCGTCAAGAGAAATAGTGATTTCATATCAACTGTGTTCCGTATTGCACTAACATGTGCTGCATCAAACCAGTAAGGAGATAGCCCTGTTATCTTCATCCCATCAGCATCTTTATCCTGCAATGTTCCACGTTCATACTTTCAGATTTGACTGTCCAGAAATAAAGTGAACAATTACAGTCCAGGATCATATGGCCTTTATATTTCTGAATAACCCTTCAACATCTTCATCACGCAAGAAACTGACGCAGGACACCCTTCAGAGTTTATAGCATTAAAGAAATTGATAGTGGATATTGGTGGGTGACATCCACCACATGTAATATACCCAATTTCTAACATCAAAGGTCCAGCAGCAAATTCCGCAAATATCATACACAAGCACAATTATTTTTTCCATGAGCTAGAGAGCTCTACAGCCTAAATTAAGCCTCATTCTTCAAGAAGATTATGTATGAAAGGTCGAAAATAGAAAAGGATTATTGATACCCAAGGAGAATCTACAATGCTATTTTGATCTAGATCATTCATTGTTTCTTCATAAGCATCTTGGAGGATTTAAGCCGATTAAAGATGATGTTATAAGTCTGAATCCAATAGCCAGGATTGAGAAAATTGAGGGATTACCTCCAAAAAAAAGGCTTTCCAAGAACTATGCAAGAAAAGGTTGTGATTTAGCTTTAATATTTTCAACAATTTGTGTCCACGGAACACAAAATGACAATATCCAAAAAGAACATACAACCTTAATAGAAATCAGTTCCAAGTAAAAAATATACCAGTTAAATCATAAATTAGTAATTGGTGCTTTCGTAAACTACCTTAAATCTGTGACGTTGATTGAGAGTTGGGAAAACCCATTTTCTTCTCCTCCCTTCACTGGATAAAAAACAAAGTGCACATTTCAGGAATTCAATTCAGATCAGGAGGAAGCAGTAATTAAAAAGATTAAAAAACAAAGATCAGAAGTACAGGGAAGCCCTTGTCTTTGGCATAAAGAATTTGTGAATTTCTGTTGCAGAAAATCATTTTTGAAGATCTTAAAATCATGTGGCAAGTACTAATAGAACTCTGTATAGGGATGGCAACGGGCAGGTGTAGGACAGGTGGGCCATTCCTACCCCCATTCCGTCGGGTATTTCTGTTATCTTGTCACATTCCCATACCCGGTCAAAGCGGGTGGGGAGGGGATGGGGTGGGGCAGGTCCCCCTACCCCATTTATAGCCCCATTTATTTTTTGCTCTTTTTTTACGTCTTTAGTTAGTAAATATTATTACTTTTTTTGCTAATTTGTTAAAAACAACCTATATTTTCTTTAAAAATGATGATAAATCTATGTTCGATAAAAAACTTAAATTTGAAACTAATTTGATAAAAAACTTAAATTTGAAATTAACTTTATACGGGGCAGGGACTATCCCCGTCCCCACCCCATTTACCCTGTTAGACGGGTAATCCCCTCCCCAAATGGGGCAAGCCCCACGGGTATCGGGTTTTTTTGTTATTCCTAACTCTACATAAATCGCAAGTCTACTATTCTCATAATCTAGTTCGGCGTAAGCGGACTAAGCATGTGGAAATGCATAGACATTCGAACATAAGTTGACTGATATGCACTCAAACATCCACTAACCAACTTATCTTATGGATAGGTCGAATATCTGGTTTAGAGGGATTAAAAGAAAAATTGCCTAAGTTAGAATACCGGCTCTGTATATCCATGCGTACCCAACGTTCTTCTTATCCATAAGAAAAATCAACATTCCCTCGCACAATTCAAAAGGAAGAGCAAAAAAGCACTTAAATGCAACCTCACATGGCCAAATAATGCCTTTGCAATGACAAGCAACATGGATGCAAAAACTAGGATATTGATCTTCGTCTGTAGCTCCGTAGAAAGTTCCCTTAACAATTCCAAGACCTTTGTTTTTGCCTTCTCACCAGCCTCATGATACCTGAAAACCAAATGGAAGTATAAGCTAAAATTAAAGAAAAGGCAATTAATGAACAAAAATATGAAAAATGAATTCCATTACCACAATGAATAATATAAGTACCTTGCTAATGCTTCTTCCACCTTCAATGTGGTGTACCATTCTTCTCCAACTTTTTTACCTTTCAAATCTAGAGCAGATTTTAGCTGTTTAATTTGTTCTTCTCCAGGCGTACCAGCCCAAACAGAAGGCACAAAACGTTTTCCCTTGAACCATACAGCTTCATGCTCACGAGAATATAATATCTCGCCCTTTGGCCCTCCAAGTGGAGCTGTTGTAGCTTTGATTCTTGAAAGTATAGGAAGGAAATCTTCTTTGACCTAGAAGACGTTGACATCCACTTTAAACTTAAACTCAGTGGTAAAAGATTCCAGGTTATTTCATTTCTAAATGCTACGAGGTCTGCAGCTCAGAGGGGTGAATAAAAGCTTAAACTTTGATGTTGAGAGATTCTATTAGAGATGTGAAACTATGCTAGGATCTCCTACTTAGTGTTAGTAATTCACAATCCTTCCAAATTAAAAAAATTATTTTCTTTAAGATTTATAATAAAACATTTATTACCTTCATCTTTTCCGGATGGAAAAAAAATAAAAAATACAAGGTTTGTTAAATAAAATGAGACAATTCACCAAATTAATATTGGAGTTGTGTTAGCTTCCATTAAAATTTTGCTACGAACAAAGGAAATGAGAGACAAAGCATATATTGGAACCACAGTACAAAGAACTAACAGGGAAACCTCTAATAGCAGAGAGCTTTAAACTAACCATTTTACTACACTTTTCTCAATCCATAAACCTCAGTAAGTTTTTCATCAATGAATATATTATGTCTCTGTTGTAAGATTTACAGAACAGGAGGAAAATTTGAGCTATCAAGAGCACCAAGTATATGTAACTTTCCTATGCTACGTACAATCACAAGAGATGAATGAGACTACTAGTACTTTGTGAGGACTCTGAAAGACTTACCGCTATAGATAAGGCCTCTGCAGCTTCATCCACTTCTGCAAATTCTTCCTCTAAATGAATCCTCTTGATGCGACCTTTCCATGAAGACTCCATATCTTCAAAAAACTCGTTTGGTATTGCAGTATAGGAGCTCATCTTCTGATCTTTTTCGCCTTCTAAAGAGATTATCTCACCAATTCTACAAGATACAGACTTGCATTCATTCACCTGAGAGTAAGAAGATCAAATGACATTAGACCCATTAATCGATTGCTACTCAAAGACATTTAATAGTGTGAAGTGTCAACAAACTGTGGGAAAAAGTAAAATATAAGCACAAAGTTTCAACGTGTTACTCTTTCCTTTTAACACATGATGAGTTTGAATAAAGAACGGAGAGCAATTTATACAAAGAGTTTACTTACTAATGTCTCCAATTCAACTTTCAACCCAGTTGCCACCCAAGTAGGACCCATTAATAACTTCAGGATTGCATTGAGCTCCGGACTACTGTACATTTGCAGTATGTCGTCAAGCAAGCTTTTAATTTTGCAAAACTCAATATGATTGACCTCCCTCAACTCAAGCAACTTCACAAGCTGAAGATGGACAAGAACAGAGACAAAAAATGACAACCATGAAACAGAGACCAAAACATTTACAAAGATACAGCAATGGTCAAAAATATTGTAACAATCATTATCTTCTACAAAAGAAAAACTGTCAGGTGTAGTGCATATAAGATATGCAGATATTGCACTCATACATGCATGTGATTGTGAGACAAGTAGTTATAGAGTTGGATATATGACTACTGACAAAAACGATGGCAGAAAAGTTATTCATAAAAAACAATTGAACATCTGACTTACTGCCAAAGTAGAAGACAGTATCAATGGCATTCACTAAACTGATCTGGACAAACCATCATCATGACCATATTTAATCATAATGCAATCAAACAGTCATCCAAAACGTTTTTTGATTTTATCTTTGTTACACAGAAGTAAGAAAAAGTAGAAAGATGCCTGAGAAATCCAGAAATTTGAGTGGAGATTACGGTACTCGAGTATAAACTTTGAAGTCCCCAACTCATTTAGAAGAAGTCACTCGTAAAACCCCAGAATAGGACATGTTGAGAATAAATTTAGAACCATAATTAACATATTCACCAGCAATTGATTGTGCAATGGTTTGGCTAAGGCAACAATTTCCTTAGTGGCACAACTCTACTTAATTGACAGCTATATGTTCTGACTATGAAATTTTTCATAGTTTTCATTAGTTTAGTGAGCAAATGTATGGGAGACAACGCGAGCCAGGTGAAAATATACTAGGCAACTCAATCCGGATTTAACTTCATGCCAGTAACTCAGTAATTATGATAGAAGAATTTTTTCAGCTTCTTTGAAGTCATGATTTCTTATCAATAATTAAGAAATGAACAACTATTATAGATGATATGATCCAAAGTCCAAACAAAACTGGTTTATCAGTTTCCGAGATTCAAAACCGACAAAAGATGTTGTAAAAAGCTCTATTGTACGGACACCTCAACCAGGATAGCGTACTTGTATCCAACACGTGTTGGATACCGATACTACTCGGACACTCTACCATGATCATTTTTCTTTTTTATTAGAAATAATATATATATTTTAACTAAAATTAATGAGTAAATACCAAATAGGTACTCACATTTAAAAGTTTTCAACAAGAAAAATTAATAACAAATATAAAACTAAATTCATACAACATAAATTAAGAGTTTTAAAGAATTTAATCGACGTGTCACAACGTATCATATCAATACTCTTTTGAAAAATTACATGTTCACATATCCAACATGTGTCGTGTTTGGACACACGTATCTATGTCGGTGCATCATATGTGAAAAGCAACTCAAAAGATTATGATGAATTAGCACCATCTTTTCGTAACGAGCAATATACAAATTACTAGAAGAAAACAGAGTTTCTCTCAAACACAGTTACTTGTGACCACAATCCACTTTGAAAAATCAAGCTTACTGGTCAAAAAATTAACTCGGAGCTGATTTTGCACACATTGGATGATATTACTATACAATTAGCAATACATTTACGGTGAGAAAAGCATTTGGCTATTTACGTGAGAATATACTATGAACACATACAAGGTAAAGGAATCTGACCTTGGTTGAAGGAACACACGTAAATTCAGGAATGGAGCATGTTATATTGCTCATAAGTTTGCATGCTTCTGCAAACAACAAAAAAAATCTTTTTAAACAGTGTAGAAAAAGAAATGATAATACATATGAAAGATTTAAGGAAACCTATACAAACTAGTCAGAGTTGAACATGCATTGCACGTTATTTTGAAATATTTTTTAAGTGCTGTAAAAGTAATATTTCATACCAATTTATTGGGAGGATTTGATGAGTCTCAAACGAAGAATAGAAATTTAAGAGAAGAAAATTGTACTTTCAAAACTCAACTTCTATAATTCAAATTTTTTGTAATAATGGAATACTACAAATGAACGACATTTTTATACTACATTTGGTACATAAGAATTAATTGCTAATACATAAATTAACAGTCATTAAAATTCCTAGATACATGAATAGAAATAAATTCATCTATTAGAAAATTCCACAATTATTAATAGCTCTAATACAACTCTCTTACAATTACTAATTTTTTTTTAAAAGGTAATCAAAATTTTATTAATCAAAAAGCATAATACACTGGAAGTGTATTAACTTAAATCAGAATGAAGCAACATAAAATCAGGCAGCCCGTCAATATGTCTAGTGGCCGCAGCATTAAATCAAGTATACAATGTTAAAAAAAACTCTAAATTGTTCTGTTGTCCGTAATTGGTCTTCAAAACAGCAACTGTTTCTTTCTCTCGACACACACCGAACGATGCAACTCGGAATAAGGTCCCAAACAATTTTGCTATCATTATCTCGAAAATTTCTCCTCCATGCCTTTAATGTGTCCTCCATACGCTTCAGTAACACCCAATCCATGTGTTGCGATGCCAAGATATCGTTCCACAGAAAACAAGCAACATCACAATGAAGAAACAAGTGATCAATCGTTTCCCCATCCCTCTTACACATATAGCACCACTCTGTAATATAGAAACCCCTCGTACGAAAATTATTGACCATTAACACATGTCCTCTGACCACCGTCTATAATAGAAATGCCACTCGTGGGGGTAGTTTACGTTTTCAAACCATCTTCCAGTGGAATGAGCTCTCAGTAAGTTTTAATAATGATCTAAAATAAGTGCGAACTGA
>CAIGRR010219773.1:0-10419 GCA_903798365.1 Fraxinus sp. 1973-6204 | reverse complement strand
TTTTTCTTGACCTTCTAAAAAGGTTTAACTGTAACCAAAAAGGATTTTCATCATGTTTAAAAAGGCTTGAACAAATTTACTCAATAAGTAAAATAGTCAACTTAACTCAGTCACTTTATCCTTTTTGGATGATGGAATCCAGAATAAAGAGGTTGAGAGCGTTTGGATTATGTGTGGAACTAAAATACGGATTTTGAATAAATTAACCACTCGGTGTTCCCTCTTTTAGGCCTTGCTCGAAAATTAAACAAGGTAAACGAAAACTATAAACAAGAGAAAGTATAAAAATAACTTACTTTTTATTTCTGAAATCTTTGAATCTACAAGAGTTTACAAGGATGTCTTTGAATTTTTGAGTGCAAGTGCTGTAGTGTGCTATGCTGCTATTTTTTTTCTCGGTGTCTTCTTTCTGTGAGTGGTGTTGGTATTTATAGATAATAAGCACTGTATAATTTTACAGGCATATGTCATATATTTAAAACACTGGATGGAAACATGGTTTGACCCTTTAACATTTGATCGTTTCATTTTTCCAGGTCAATGCTCGGTCCGAGTTTTAAAACACTGCATGGAAATTGTAATTGTGATAAAATCTCATGACATAATGTTTCTTGAAAACGATTTTCCTAGCAAGGGCAAAATGAAAAGGGGAGAGTCTTTATTTCAGTTAGATGATAGATTTATGCTTAATGAATCAACTGAGGTGCAAGAAAGCACTTCCACTCGTTGATTCAATTGGGAGCGACTTATCTCCAAGTAAAAGGGTCGCATTGGGAGCTTTCGCTTTGTTGTATGTGAAAAAGTATGCATAAGCATCATTTTGGATTGAAGGGTAAGTTTTTCTAGGTTCTCCAGAAGATGTTGAAGAACCTAGATCAGTACCCTACAAAGGAAATGTGTTAGATTACAATGAAAGAAGATAGAGTCTATTACATCCAATCATGTCTGAAACTTGGTTAATTTTTTGAACAGTTAGAAAGCTATTGGGAGCAAATGGATTATTTTGATTGAAACTTGGTTAATTTCTGATTTGACATATCTTTCGGTTTGCCACCATCACCTAAAAGAGTATCCTCGTATTCTAGATAATAGAGCTGATCGTCCATTCATGCTTCAGTTTTATCATGGTCATCATGTTACACTGGAATCCTCTATTTAATTAACATAAAAGATCTCTAGTAACCTAATTCTTTGATACCAATTTTTGAGAAAATAATAATAATAATTTGTCACAGTAGAATAAATTATCCTTTTTCTTGTCTTTGTGTATTTAAATAGGCACAACAAACAACCAATATCTATTTTGTTGTAATTGTTCAAAATCATAGAAGAAAAAATTGGACAAAAGGAATTGAACATCAATTAAAATGAACATCAACAAACATGGGCATGGGCTTCATGGCCATGTGTGCGCATGGCCTGCTTCTTGAAAAGCAAAAGCCATATCGGCCGTACCATGCGTACTCGCTACCATGCATGCTCTTGGCTTGTGAAACAACCGTTAGGTTGGTTTCACAATTTGATTTTCTTGTGTTTTTTCATAAAAATCTCCCAACTTTTTCATGAATAATCAGAGCCTTTTCGTGGTATATTGATGGAAAACTATAAATAGGTGATCGTTTTTAAGCCTTCAAATTGTTCTTTAGGTTTTGGAATAAAAAACACAAGTGCTTAAGTATTTTTCTTCTTCAAGGCTTGTTCAATCCTACAAACCATTTGTCGTGAGTTTCTTTAGCATCAAAATCAATCCTAGAGGAGACATATTGTTTGAGGATAGCGATAACAGATACATGTTTACATCTGGTTTGGTGTTTCTTGCTGCCACATTTATTGTTCTCTTCTCCATTCTTTCTGAATTTTTGTTCAATAATCTAACAATCTCAAATGATATTCTTGGAGAACGAAATATCTATGGAGACCATCAAATTCATGAATCAAGAACTTGTTCAATTTGATAGATTTGATGGAACAAGCTTCACTCAATGGCAAGATAAGTTTCTTCTAACAGCATTGGAGATCTTCAATATTCTTGATTCGAATTCGGATGCTGTAAGGTGTGAAAGAAAAAAACAGCAAGAAGATCAATTAATCTGTAGGGGTCACATTCTCAATGAACTTCAAACAAGTTATACGATCTCTGCACTAACACCACTTCGGCCAAAGAGGTTTGGTACGTATTGGAAAACAAATATAAAGTCGAAGAGAAAATTACAAAGAAGTTCCTAATATCAAGGTATTCTCCTGCTTCTCCAAGTGAGTTGCAAGTGTCCGTCAACAAACTAAGGGTGGTTAAAATAGAACTTTTGGAAAAGTGGTAGCAGTCAGTGCAAAACTTTTTGGGACTTTGGACATGATATCGAAAGAAGATTCTTCATAGTTCCGAAGATTATTCTTTGAACAAAATCAAAAAGATCTCCAAATTGAGGAAGAATTGAGGGCGAGAGATAAGAGTGAAAACACTTATGAAGGTACTTCCAAGGCCCACTAAGGAAAAGACTATGTCCAACAAATAAAATAAGACGAAATCTTCTAACGAGGACTACAAAAGATCCAAGAAAAGGCTCAAGAGAGATTCTTTTGTGTGGAGAAAACCTGAACATTTTGTTTTAGATTGTCAGTTTTGAAAATAAAACAAGAAAGAGGGTAAAGTGAACTCCATTGTTGAAGTTATTGTGGCTACTGTGAGTGAAATCAATGATATCGAAGGAAATGTTGTTGGTTGGTGATAATCAATGTGCAACAATTTATGTATCATATNCCATTGTTGAAGTTATTGTGGCTACTGTGAGTGAAATCAATGATATCGAAGGAAATGTTGTTGGTTGGTGATAATCAATGTGCAACAATTTATGTATCATATGATAAGTCACTCTTCAAGACTTATCACGAATAAGATGGAGAACAAGATATACAAATGGGTAATGAAGAGCGCTTCAAAGTGGTTGGGAAAGAAAATGTGGATGTTATCTTCACTTACGGAAAAAAATTTATCTTATCAAATGCATTACATGTTCCCGACATGAATAGGAACTCAGTAGGTGGAGATCTCTTGGGGAAATTGGGTATTAAAAGTGTTTATGAGTCCAAAAAACTTGTACTATCCCGAAATTAGAAATTAGTTGAAAAATGCTATTCTTTTGAAGGAATAGTCAAATTATGTACCGATTCATTTACTAATGGTATGCTAGATCTCACATAGGTGCTAGTACTATGAAAATAATGCTTAGTTGTGACATGATTGCTTATTACGTAAAACTTGTATGAACCTTGCCATACAAAACGGGAAAAAAAATAGGGAAAACACAAACATGTGGGGTCCACTTTTTTAAATAATACTTAAATCAGGTGGGACCCACATCCATGTGACTATTCCGTAAAACTTCTAGCACAAAAGTTTTGTACATTCATAATTGTTGAACTTGTATAGGATTTAAATGATAAAGAGGCCTTATCAAAGTGCGCATAAGAGTTCATAAATTCTAGAATTGCTCATATGGATATTTGTGAATTGAATGGGATGTTAACTACGAGAGGAAATAATTATTTTATGACCTTTATTGGCAATCATTCTATATATACGTATATTTATGTAATAAAATATAAACATGAATATCTGACACGTTTAAAATTTATAAAAATAAAGTTGAAAATCACTTGACCAAAATGAGCATATACAAGAGGCTCTCTTTTTTTAAAAATAAAGGTTTCTCTTTATGAATTGTGTAAAGGAAAAAAAATAAACCAAATATTGGATACTTTAAAGTGTAGGGGCATCTTGTTATTGTAAGAACACGGACCCTAAAAGGACCAAGTTTCAAATGTGTCTTTTTCTGAATATGCTAGTAATATAAAATCTTATAGATTACTAAATTTGGAGACCAATGTGATAATTGAATCCAATTATGTGGAGTTCATTGAGAATTCACTATAATCGGATGATGAATTAAGGGAAACTCATAGAGATTCCTAATTCTAGTGAAACACAGGAGGAAACATCTCTTAAAAATGTTGATTAATCTAGTAAACCTCGAAGAATCAAAGGAACTCGGAAAGAAAAAAAAAAACATTGTTACGGGATGAAATAGATTCTCAACTCATTTCACTTTAACTAGTCGAGGAAAATGAGAAGAATGTTGTTATAATTATACATTTTGTTCGACAAGTAGAAGTTGATCATAAACCTACAAAGAAATCATGGCTTCTCGTAACAGTGTCTTTTGGAAAGATGTAATGAAAGACGAAATGTATTCAATTAACTTGTTAATTTACCACCCGAATTAGACCTATCGATTTTAAATGGGTGTTTAGGAGAAAATATATTGTAGATAGTTCTATTAATACTTTTAAAGCTAGATTAGTAGCTAAAAGTTATCGACGAAAGGAAGGAATTAATTACTTTGATATCGATAGCTAGAATAACATCAATTAGGATGTTATTTGCATTAGTATCCATATATAAACCACATGTTCATCAGGATGTCAAAATGACATTTTTAAATGGGGATCTTGATGAGAAAGTATGGAACAACCGGAATGGTTTGTTCTACTTGGTATTGAACATAAGGTGTGGAAATTAGTGAATCATTATATGGTTTAAAAAAAGTACCATAGAAATGACATAAGAGGTTTGACTTATCAATTATTTCTTTTGGTTTCATACATAATAGTGTAGACAAGTGTTGTATTTCGAAATATGTTGTATTTATTTGCTTGTATGTTGATGACATGTTGATTTCAAGTAATCACATGGAAGGAATAAAAGAAACAAAGGTGTTGCTATCTTTCACATTCAAGATGAATGATCTTGAACAAGTGAATACCATAATGGGTATCAAAGTCACATAAACTATTGGGGCTATTATTTGAGTGAATCACATTATATAGATAATTTGATAAATTAATTCAAGCACTTGAATATAAAAGAGTTGATTTAAATTTACCAATGATCACCCAACTTTATACTTAATGTCACCATAGCCACCCAATTTGATTTTGTTTCACCATGGGTATCCAACTTTATATTTAGTATCACCATAACAATCCAACTTGATTTTATTTCACCATGGCCATCCAATTTCATATTTCACAATGATCACCCAAATTCTTTTAACTATTTTCACTAATTTTAAATGGGTAAAACGGTAACTATGTATTATATATATGAAATAAATTTAAAAAATAGAAGTATTTTTAAAAAGAAAATTAAAGTTTTATTTTATTTTCTTTTTCTAAGTAGCTTTTTTTTTTAATAAGTTTTTTTTTTATTTTATTTTTTAGGTAAAATTTTTTAAAAATAAGTTTTTATTTTTTAATTATATAACGCAAAGTTGTCGTTTTACCTCTTTTAAAATTAATGAAAATGGTGAAAAGAAATTGGCTGGTCATGGTGAAATAAAATCAAATTAGGTGTCAATGGTGATTGGTGGATTTAACCCTAAAAGAACTTAATACCCCTATTGATCGAAATTCTAAACTTATAAAGAATGATGGAAGAGCCATTGCTCAACTAGAGTATGAGTACTATACATATTGGTTTGTTTTCGTGCATTTTCATACATGTCATGTATTTTGGTATCTTTTTGTGCACGTTTGTACATTTCATGGATTTTTACCATTTTGGTGTGTTTGATACATTTGCATAATTTTTTAAATTCTTGCGCTTTTACATTTTGCGCATTTTGGTTCGCTTTCTTGCATTTGGTACATTCATGTGAACCCTTGAAGGATAAACCTTGGAACCCACAACAAGATTTGATATACGCATCCCGAGAAAACTAAAATCAGATTGAAGAATCCCAATGATTTCTTGAATTAAGAAATAAAGTTTTAGTGTTGAATGCCACAAAGATGAAAATCTTTGATAAATTCCTGAAAGTTCTATGAAGAACAAGAAGAAAGTGAATCCTCACTTTAATTAGTTCACACAAATTGTAAGTTGATGTCTTCTACAATAATCATTAAGGGCCATCTCCAGCGCTGCACCAAACTTTGCACCATTTTTCACCAAATCTTGCATCAAACTTTGCACCAAACTAAAATTTATCTCTAATCATTACACCAAATGAATAGTGTTTAATCATTTTCTTCTCTTTTTTTTCTTCTTAGTAATTTATTTATTCGGAATATTAATTATTTATTCATTTTAGGAATATATAAATTACTAAATAAATAATTATGCGAAATTAAGGAAAATATTAAATTCATTAAATAAATATATTACTAAAACATGGTACAATTAAAATATATTAAATTACTAAATATGTAGTCGAAATATCATTGCAATTTAATTCTCGTGTTAGTTATATTTCAAAATTTTTTATTCTTATTTTAATTAATTCAGTAATTATTATTTTTAATATTTCAAATTTAATTTAAATGCAAATAATAATAGTAATAATAATTGTATTAAAAATTATATAACAAAAATGACACAAATACCCTCCAAACAAACTTTTAGCAAATGAAAAGAAGGGTAAAATGGACTTTGCACCATTATGGAAAAATGGTGCAAAAGATGGTGCCCCATTGGAGAGCGCTTTGCACCAAAATTTGGTGCAAAGGGGAGAATTGGAGATGGCCTTATGTATGCTGAACTCAGTATTCTAAATTAGATGGAAAATAAATAGATAAGCTTAAACAAACTAGAGTCATAATATACTTCGAAATCTTCCCACCTTGGTTCAGACTAACCATGCGTGCACATGGCTATGTTGCATGCGTATGGTGAACAATAGGTTTAGCCTCGAGTTAAAAAAAACTAAGCATTGGGCATGCGGTCCCCTAAATGACAGTTTCATGTACATGGCTTCCCAACTCAGCCCCATCCCCCCTTTGGTGTCTTGGTTGTTGCGCTTGATCTTTTGGCCCAAGTAGGTCGATAAGTCCTTGCATATTTTTCTTGATCTTATTTGCTCTTACCTCGTTATCGATCCATTTGGAACATGTAAAGAATCCTTGCTAGCAGCCCTCTATGATACTCGACCTCAAATCATCATCATGTCAAAGAGAGAAAGATCAGCATTATTAAAAGCAACATACATAATACTCACCGGAAGTCAAGTTTGTAAGCGTTGTCATTAATCTTCTCAAGAATTTGGAATGGTCCATCCCTTCTAAGATGCAATTAGTCCTTTTTTTTGGGCTGAAAATAGTCCTTTATTGGCTTAAGAAGCATAACATTCATTCTTCTATTCGATCTAAAGACAACCCTTCTCATGGATTGACTTCTTCTTCCCATCCAAAGTACATCTTTCATCAACAGGTAAATAAATTAAATCCAAAGTGATAAGTGGATTAAAGACCTATACAATTTCAAAGTGAGTATAGGTAGTAGAATGCATGGTTCTATTGTATGCAAACTCTATGAATGGGAAGCAATCTTCCCATGTTTTCAATTTCTTATTGATAATATTTCACAAAATTTGTGTTTGTGTTATATCAACTACTTCGGTCTGTCCATCTTTGTGGGTAACATGTAGTGGAAAATAACAACTTGGTACCCAACTTACCCCCACAAAATATTCTAGAAGTAGCTAAGGAACATATCTTTCCCGTTAGACATAATATTCCAAGGTATACATGAATTTACACTATTTGTCTAAAAATTAAACCATGTTTGTGGTATCATCAATTTTGTGGCATGGAATGAAAAGTGCTAGTTTACTAAACCAATCTACTACCACGAATATAGATTCTACCAAGAATTTACCGCTCGAAGAGGTAAGAAGTACATTCCTTCTGGATAATGGATCAACAACTATGTTGGGGTTGTTTGCTTATATGTCCCTAAACAAGACAACCAAATTCAACACATAAAAATAGTCTTTACTCAATTGCGCAATTTGAAACTACATTCACTGAAAAGGAAAGATGAGTTTCTTTACCACTACTGAGATAGCTAATTGGTCAGTATCCAAGCAGAAGAAGACAGTAACAGTATCTGTTAGGGTACTAATAGAGCCATTGGTTTTAAGGGAAAATAAAAGAAGACTTACTCTCCACCTCTAGAGGCCAATGCAATTAGTGCTAGATCAATAGAGGCCAATGCGTTTGATAGATTTTTTTCCCCATAAAAGGGGAGTTTTTTATGAATTATCTTAAAAAGGAAGACTCCAACTCCATGCAAAAGGCTAATTTGTATAAGAGGCATTCGGTAGACCTAAATGAAGAGAATTAAAAAGAAATGGAATTGTCTCATTTCAATTTGAGGATATACGTCTATACCTTAATTAATGGAACCCACTGGAGTGCCATCTTACATTGCCTTATGTTACGGTTAAACATGCAATGATTGGCAATGAATTCTCAAAAGGCCTTAGTAGTCGGGCTGTGAACCATACTCTATCATAGTAGAGATGTCATTAGGCTTTGAAAAGGGGGTCTTCTTGTCTCTCACTCTCCTTTCTTAGCTTGTCGGGAACTATTGCATTTAGCTTTTTAAACTTCAATATTTCAAAAGACAATGAGAGTGTAACTTGTCCAATTAGTATCAGGATTCAACTTCAATATCTCATAAGGTATATGTCATATAGGTTGGAATATTGGGGAATGCGAAGAAAGCCGTGAGGGATAAGATGGGCTCAAGCTCATCCAAAGTGGACGACACATTCATTATAATGCTTCGGTACAAAGCTCAGGTCGTTACACCATTTTACTATCAAACGACATAGAGAAAAGTCTCAATACCATTCATCTGGCATGCCTCTTGTTCAACTTACATCAGCCTTGAGATGTTTCACCGATTCATGATCTGGGTAAATTACAAATTTCTTTGGCCATATGTAGTGTTTTCATGTCTTCAAAGCTTGGATAAGTCTCATAAAGCTCGTTGTCATATGTAGGCACAATTCAAAGTTGCCCTGCTTAGCTTCACACTAAAAAGTGCTATAGGCCACCTACCCAGCATTAAAAAGACTCCAATTCTTGTCCAATGTCCCAACGAAACCCTATATTGTTTGGGATAAAACTGATTTTTTTTGCATGTGAAACCAAACCCGATCCCTTGGTTAAAAGGTTACATGCCTCCTTCCTTTATTGGCTTGAGAGGCATAATGTTCATTCTTCTTTTCAATCTTAAGACGAATCTTCTTTCTAACTTCTTCTTCCCATCCAAACTAACTTTTCCATCAACTAGTAAGGGAGTTAAATGCAAAGGGGTAGGTGGATTATAGCCGTACACAATCTCAAAGGGAGAATAAGAATGAGCATTCAGAATCCATGGCCTTATTGTATGCAAACTCTATGAATGTAAAAACAATTCTCCCATGTTTTCAAACTTTTATTGATTATATAGTGCATAAAAGTTGAGTTGGTGTTCTAACTACTTAGGTCTTTCCATCTGTTTATGGGTGTCATGTATTAGAAAATAACAGCTTGGTGCCCAACCCCCACAAAACCACCCGAAAGTAGCTGCAGATAGTAACATCTCTATCAGATACGATACTTTTAAGTATACAATGGAGTTGAACTATCTCACTTAAAAATAAATAGTCTACGTTCGTGGCATCATCTGTTTTATGGCATTGAACAAAACGTGTCATTTTGCTAAGCCAATTTACTACCACGAATATAGAGTCTCTATCCCTTTTAATCATAGGAAAACCCTGTACAAAGTCCAAACACTTCAACACTGGCTCACTGGAAACTAGTAAGGGTGTATACAACCTCTGTGGAAGAACTTTAGATTCGGCCTTCTCACAAGTAATGTTATTACAAATGCGAATAACATTTCTTTTTATCTAGGCCAATACAAATGTTCATGATATATTTACGCCCTCAGATTCTTCACTGTTTGTTTCATACACCAATAATTCACGCATGGAACAATTAGGCTCGCATAATTACTTTCCCTAAACAACTACCCATTATACTTGTAAAGTTTATCAATTACAGCGTTATCACATGACATATGTATATTAGAAAGCCTACATCTTTGGCAAACATATCCTTATATCGAGTGACATAGGGGAAAGTCTCAATATACTGTTCATCTCGTATAAGTGTTCAACTTCTCATCCTTGAGATGTTTCAGCTATTCATGGTCGATGTGAATTACAAACTTCTTTGGACATAGGTAGCGTTTTCATGTCTCCAATGTTTGGACACGAGTATAAAGTTCTTTGTCATATGTGGGATAATTCAAAGATACCACACTTAGCTTTTCACTAAAAAATGTTATGGGCCACCTATCCCATATAAAAATAGATCTAGTTCCTTTTCTTGAGGCCTCACATTTAATCTCAAAAGTTTTGTTAAAGTTAGGCACTACTAAGACAAGTGCAGAATACCTTAATAACATCAAATGCGTTTTCTTGTTCAATATCCCAACAAAACCCAACATTCTTTGGGTTGGTCCATCTCCACCAGGTTGTAATTTTGTTTACGCCCAAAGAATAACGCGGTGTTGTAGTATAGGTTTGG
>CAIGRR010219691.1:0-10293 GCA_903798365.1 Fraxinus sp. 1973-6204 | reverse complement strand
TATCTATTATTTATAAATGATAGATATATTAACACTGCTCACCTCTTAAGGAGCGTGCATCAAGAAAACGCTCTAGCGACGAGAAAGCGGTCACTAGTTACAAAGCTCTAATAAAGGTATCGAAAGGGCCAGTCAGGTGCAAAGCAATTACCCTAGTTGAAGGGCTAACAAGAAGTTGAGGACCTGATTGTAAGCTATGGAAGTGTTAATAGGATGAATTCACAAGTTTCGGAACCAAATTCCATATTTGGAGAGTTTAGGGACTTAGTCCCTGATTGGGCTCCATTTTTCAAAAAAGATTATTTTTTCAAAATTCATTTTTAACCAAATATTCTCCTATAAAATAATATTACACGTAAATTTAAAAAAATATTGTATAACTACAAATTCTTCAAAAAATCGTTATAACAAAACACAAATCCCTTAAAAATATGATCAAACAGGAGCTTAATATGGACAAAATAGTAACTTTGGGGGATCAGATTGTAGATTCTCAAAACTTGGAGGACAAAATTTGAAGAAAGCTTGGAAGATGAAAGACCAATTCGGATAAAATTGAGAATGAAAGGACCTAAATTGGCTAAATTGAAGACCGTAGGACTATAATTGCACCAAAACATGAGCTTGGGGATCAAAATGCGTGAAAGTGAAGCAACGAAGCATGCTATGAACGCAGCTGAAGAAGAACTGATGAAATTCTTAGCTACGGTCACAATCGATGAAGTGTTCAAGGGTACTCTTAAGTATTTCAATGTTACGAATTTCAAGGCAGATGGAAGCTTGTATAAAGAAAAAACCTAGGTCAAGAAAAAATTGTCACGCAATAGAAAATCATAGAGATGAAAGCAAGAATTTCTCATTAATTTCGAGTTTTTCTCGATGGTGCAAAATCGAATATTTTGAAGAAATTCATATTGAGAGTTGTATTTTTTTTTTATTTCCTACCAATATCTGGGTCCAACTTTTGTGTTTGTTTATTCTAATCATGCATGGCTAAACATTTCGTGGTTAACGATGAAACCTTGTGATAATTTAATTTGAAGTTGCTCGGTTTTGTTTAATTCTGTTTTTCGGGTTGAATGCTTATTATTTCGTTATTCCATTTTAATGCTCGATCGTCATTGGAATATTTGTGATTTAGATTGCTTTCAAGATGTTCAGTATAAATTAGTACATGGTAATAAACGATACAAAGTCATTTAATAGTTATATATAGAAAAAAATATGTTCTATGAAATCGATACGTGGTTGTCATTATAATTTAATTTTTTTTTATATGTTCACAACTTAATTAAAGATAATTAAGAGAATAATCGACCTCCAAAGAATCTATTGATTATAATTGGATATATGACCTAGGCAAAAATTTATAAATACACGTAACTAGTAATTGAATCAAGAGTCACAATGGTGGTTCTGGTCCTGGTGCACAACGAGATAGAATTCTACTCTAAAGTACTTTTTCGTGCTTAACTTATTTTGATTATTAATTAGAAAATCGATCTTAATAATTGATTGTATTCTGTTATTAAAGTGAAATCAATAATCAATTTTTTGTAGGACAATACTCTTTCATCATTATATTACTTGTTAAGTATTCGTCATCTCCTTGGATAAAATCGACAACACTCGACACGAAAAAGAGAATTTTTTTTAGTACACGTTTAATGAGAAGAATCAAAGGGAAAACAAAAATGAATCCTTAGGTAATCTTAATTCAACATGAACCACGAGAACATGTCATAATCGATATTGAATTAAGCTATATATACATTCTAGGTTACATTCTATGTGTTTGAAAAACTGTTTGATATATTATGAGTCCCCCATTTGAGCTCATTTTTTTCGGAACTCATTTCAACCGCACATTCTTTTATAAAATAATTATACACTACTAAAAAAAAAAAAAAAAAAATCTTACTTTTTAAGTACACATTCTCCAAAAAAATCACTATTTTATAATACATTTTACCCAAAAATGGGGATCAAACATGGCCTTGTAAAATTGTTTTTCCTGTAGCATTCCATTGGAGATCCTTTAATAGTAAGGGTTTTGCTATTTTAAGGAGAAATTGATTGAGATTTCGGTCTATTTTAGTTAGCCCAGCCACCGCAGTCTGTTGCATCTCAATAGTTTTGGCTTCTTTTCATTTTGCACCACAATCACTTGGATCCCCCTCAAACCAACACACACTACCCTTAGAAACGAAAATTCACTTCAAATCATTAGATGAAACAGAAATAGTAGATATGTACCCAAAAAATGGATGAAGATAGAATAGGTTTGGTCTTGGCAAGGGCTTCGGAGTTGAGGTCCAAGATTTGTTGCGGTTGGAGCTCAACCTCAACCTCAACCCAAACTACAAAACTCAATCAAACTAACACCAACAATTGAAGAAAATCAGCTGGGAATTAATAATCGAAGCTGTAATTCTATTAATTGAATGAAATCACAACTCAACAGTGAAATGTAAAGAGAAAATAAGAAGAAGAATAAGAAAAGAGGAGAGAAAGAGAGAGAGAAGACAGAGAGAAATTTGAGAGGGAAGATCACACTGAAAACAACACGCACTCCTCACCTCTTCCTTCATCTCGTTATAACATAAAGAAGTTGTAAATTGCAAATTATAAAACGTGTTCCTATTACAATTGAAATCCTTAGCTCAAAACGACTCCTTCCATTTTAATCCAAAACCGTGTCGTCTTGCCCTTGAATTGAAATTGGCGGCAGCAGCTCTTCTTCCTGGTAGCAACCTGGTTCTTTCTTCCTGGCGTTCCTCTTGTCTTTAGTTCCCCTTTTTCCTGGCAGCAACCTGGTTCTTTCTTCTTGGCGTTCCTCTTGTCTTTAGTTCCCCATTTCAGCTTGTTTGCTCCTCCCTCATAACATCCCTCCCCCTTAGCTTCAACTTGTCCCCAAAGTTGAAACGATGGGAACGATGCCTGCATGTACCCTGCGTTCTCCCAGGTGGTTTCATCGGAATTGGAGCCTTTCCACTGAACTAGCCAGTATGTTATAGCTATCCCTTTCTGATTAACCATTCGTGCAGATAGTACCCGTAGAGGCTGAGTATGTTCCCCATTACCCTGGTTCTGGTGTGGAAGTGCTCTAACAGGTACATCTTTCTCCCCAATCTTCTTCCTGAGTAGTGAGACATGAAAAATTGGATGTATCAGGGTAGTAGTAGGGAGTTTTAGTTTGTAAGCGACTGATCCAATTTTTTGAATTATTTGATATGGCCCATAATACCTTGCAGCGAGTTTGTGGTTAGATCTTCTAGCCACTGTCTATTGAGCATATGGGTGTAATTTCAATTAAACCCAATCTCCTACCTGGAATTATCTTTCACTCATGTTTTTATCAGCATAATGTTTCATTCTAGCTCTAGCTTGAGCCAAACTTTCCCTTAGTAACAGATCCATTTTGTGTCTTTCTTGAAGTATTTCTTCCACTGTCGCTGCATTGCTCTGCTGATATGGACCCAAAGCCAGTTGGGGAGGTTTAAGACCATATAATGCTTCAAATGGTGTCATTTTAATGGCTGTGTGCAGTGTGGTATTATACCACCATTTTGCCAGGTTAACCCATTTGCTTGTAAACCATGCATCTAAGGTACATTTCTAAACACTAGTTTAGTCTCTCCATTTGCCCGTCGGTTTGGGGGTGGTATGTTGTACTTAACTGCAGTTTGACCCCCAAATGTTTGAACAATTCTTGCCAAAATTCACTGATAAACACCTTGTCTCTGTCAGTCACAATACTCTATGGCATACCGTGTAACTTGTAGATGTGGTCTAGGAAAAACTGGGCAATAGATGAGGCTGTAAATGGATAGGCCAGGGTTAGGAAGTGTGCATACTTCGTAAATCTGTCCACTACCACTAATATCACATTTTTAGCATTGGATGTAGNGAAAAACTGGGCAATAGATGAGGCTGTAAATGGATAGGCCAGGGTTAGGAAGTGTGCATACTTCGTAAATCTGTCCACTACCACTAATATCACATTTTTAGCATTGGATGTAGATAGGCCTTCGATGAAATCCATGGAGATATGACTCCACGCATACTGTGGCTCAGGCAGTGGCTGCAAAAGGCCTGGATATGCCACATGTTCACTTTTGCAACTCTGGCAAGTATCACACTCTAGTACCTCTCGTTTGATCTCTTTACCCATTCTTGGCCAAAAGAAATACTGCTTTGCTCTGTGGATGCTAGCTTGAACACCTGAATGCTCCCTTCTTGGGAAGCATGAATGGCTGCAATCAGCTTCTTCTTTACTCCACCACCACTTCCAATATAAATTCTAGAGTTGTATTTGAGCAGTCCATTCTGGTATTGATAATCCTAATTAGTCTGACCTTCTAGTAACAGGGTATTAATTTTATTTGTGGCTATTTCATCTCCTGCATAACTGGTAATTACCTCTTCCATCCATTGGAGAGTCACAGTCGTGATGGCCAAGTACTCTGTTTCTCTTCTGGATAAGGTATCAGCCACCTTATTGTCAAGGCCCTTCTTGTATTGAATCTCGTAACTGAGTCCCAACAACTTAGATAACCACTTTTGTTGTAATGGGAGTAGTGATCCTTTGCTCCAGTAGGTACTTAAGTGACTGATGATCAGTCTTAACAATGAAGTAGTGTCCCTCCAAATAATGTCTCCATTTCCCAACAGCTGTTACTAATGCTAGTAGTTCCTTCTCATAGATAGACAGACCTACGTTCCTGTTACAAATGCCCTTGCTCAGGTAGGCTATAGGTCTTTTGTTTTGCATCAAAATCACTCATAATCCTCCATAACATGCATCAGTCTCTATAACAAATGGTATAGAGAAATCAGGTAAGGCTAAAACCGGTGTGGTACTCATGGCCTTTTTCAACTTTTGAAATGCCACTTCCACATTTTCATCCCAATGGAAGTTATCCTTTTTGAGTAGATCAGTTAGAGGTCTGGAAATAATTCTATAACCCCTCACAAACTTCCTATAATTCCAGTCAGGCCAAGGAATCCTCTAAGTTGTTTGATATTGACTGGTGTGGGCCAACCTTGCATTGCAGTGATTTTAGAAGGGTCAGCTAACACCCCTTCTGCAGAAATAATGTGGCCTAGGTACTCTATCTGAGATTACCCAAAAGAGCACTTACTTTCCTTAGCATATAGTTGATGTTGTTCGAGAATCCCCAGTACTATAGCAACATGTTCACAGTGGGAATCTAAATCTATGTTGTATACCAAAATATCGTCAAAAAAAATACTAAGATGAGTTTTCTGAGGTATTGCTTGAATATCTCATTCATCAGGCATTGGAATGTGGTTGGAGAGTTCGTCAATCCGAATGTGATCACTCGTAATTCGTATGGACCTTCATGAGTCTTAAAGGCTATTTTGTGGATATCTCTAGTGGCCACCTTAATCTGATGGTAGCTAGCCCTCAAGTCAATTTTTGTAAACCACTTGGCTCCCTTCAACTCATCTAATAATTCATCTATCAATGGCATAGGGTATTTATCTTTAATTGTGAGATTATTAAGCTGCCTATAATCCACACAGAATCTCCAAGTACCGTCTTTCTTTTTTACCAGTAACACAGGTGAAGCATATGGACTGTTACTTGGTTGTATGATGTCGTTCTCCTTAATTTCCTTAACCATTTTCTATATTTCTGCTTTCTGTATATAGGGGCATCTATATGGCCTCATCTTGAATGGTTGTGCCCCTTCTTTTCGGGGTATGTGGTAATTATTGAACCTGGGTGGGGTTAAGCCTTTTGGCTCCATAAATACCATAGGAAATCTCCTCACCATAGCCTCTAGTTCTGCTGGGATGGATTCATTTTCCCCTTCAGTAATGGCAGCAATCTGTGCCATGACTCCATAGGTTTTCATCATGCTCCATCCCTTCCCTTCATGGTCATTCAACATCTGAAATTCCTCCTTAATTGTTTCATCCTGAAGCTCCATTCTGACACCTTTATGACTGAGGGTAATGCTTCATTTAATGAAATCAAACAATACCGGGTTAAATTGACTTAGCCAGTCTACCCCTAGTACCATATCACTGCCCCCTAATTTGAGAACCCTCAACTGATATTGGAATTCCCAATCCTTTATCTTCCAAGTTAATGGGTTGCAGATAGCCTTGCTAACTAGTTTACCACATCCTGCTATATTTACTGAGGTAGTTTTGGCTGCATGTAAGCTACAACTGATGTTACCAGCCAACTATACATCAATGAAGCTGTGAGTGCTTCTATTGTCTATTAGAATAGACACACTCTTTCCCTTAATCAGCCCAGGTATCCTAATGGTTTTACCACTGTTACTGACCCACCAAGGCATACAGTGAGATTTTCATCAGCTCATCTATTCCTTATTTATCCATATGTTCCTCTCCAACCCTAGGTGGTTCCATTAGTACCTCTTTTTCTTCTTCCTCCACCATAATGAAATTGAGCATCCTATTTTTGTAAACGTTATCTCTAGTGTATTTCTCATCACACTTATAGCATAACCCTAGTTCCCTTTTTGTCTGAAAATCAGAAGGTGTGATGGCCTTGAACTTAAGGAAATTGGTGGGGATTTTTTGTTTAGTGTATGGTGTGGATTTAGGAGTAGGTTCGTTTGGTTTAGAGATTGGGTTGGTCCATTTATGTGTTGGGTAAGCTTTAAAAGTTTTGGAGTTTCTACTGAGGATTGTGGTGGTGTTCTCTTGTAAAATAGCTATTTCAAAGGCTTTGGCTAGTGTTTGGGGTTGGATAAATTAGAAATGTAGTAGGACTCTGGTAAGTGTGGTAAGGAAATCATCACCTGAGATTTCAATTCCTCGAACTGCTCTTGGTATTCCATTATAGATCCCTTCTGCCTTAGTTTGCTGAAGACCTCGATCGCCTCCTCTGCTGTATTTTCAGCAAACCTCCTACTAATCTCCCTTGAAAACATGTCCCAGTCTGCATGGGGATAGATGGAAATAATCCTATGGAACCATATGTCAGCCTTCCCTTTAAGGTACATTTCAATAATTACTACCTTCGTCTTGTCTTCTATCTGATGGATCTGGAAGTATTTCTTCGCCTTCCTCAACCATTCCCTGGGTCCATCTCCTCCAAAATAAGGGAAATCTATTTTGGGTACCTTTCAGTGCATTCTGAACCCTCTATTCCCACTTGAATTCCTTGAGTGGTATTCACTTCCTTGGCTATTTTCCTAACTGAATTGAAGTGGCACTGCACGTCCATTAATCCTTTTCTCATTACGTTCAGTTTACTCCCGTTCAACTGATCTAACATCGCCACAATTGATTCATACTGTTGGTTCATCTCTCCCATCATTTACTCCATTCTATCTTGCTTGGTGCTTACCCCTTTCAGCATTTGATCTGAGAATTTAAATGCTGCCCCCAGATCCGCGACATCCTTAACTAACCATTTTAGCTGATCCTCTTTTGACTTGCTTTGAGTTTCAGCCATGCCCAGATCACGTTGTTGCTTTGATACCAAATGTTATGGCTGGAGCTCAACCTCAACCCAAACTACAGAACTCAATCAAACTAACACCAACAATTGAAGAAAATCAGCTGGGAATTAATAACCCAAGCTGTAATTCTATTAATTGAATGAAATCACAACTCAACAGTGAAATGTAAAGAGAAAATAATAAGAAGAATAAGAAAAGAGAGAGAAAGAGAGAAGACGGAGAGAAATTTGTGAGGGAAGATCACACTGAAAACAACACGCACTCCTCACCTCTTCCTTCATCTCGTTATAACAGAAAGAATTCATAAATTGCAAATTATAAAACATGTTCCTATTACAATTGAAATCCTCAGCTCAAAACGACACCATTCCATTTTAATCCAAAACGGTGTCGTCTTGCCCTTGAATTGAAATTGGCGGCAACAGCTCTTCTTCCTGGCAGCAACCTGGTTCTTTCTTCCAGCGTTCCTCTTGCCTTTAGTTTCCCATTTCAGCTTGTTTGCTCCTCCATCATAACAAGATTGCCAACTGCATTCGAAAAGTAACTTCAAATGTGGAAAATCAAGGCATGGAAACAGATAACAAGGAATCTGAAGCAAGTCCAGTTGCAGAAGATCAAGAATTAGGTGATGATGATGAAGAAATAGAAAGTTTGCTCAATATTAGAGATTCCCTTGAATCCCTTGAATCCCAGTTATCTTCCCTGTAGGTTCCTTCTTGATTTTGGTTTTAATTCCTTTGTTCTTTGAAAGATTTTTAGGTTTTCTGCTCTTAATTAGAGGTAAAGGTTTTGAAATTATTGGTTTTGGGGTTCTATTTGATTGGTCATACTTTAGTATTTCTTGACTTTGTTTTGGAATTAAATGAGACTAGATTAAGAACCAAAATGAGACTATTTTACATAAATCTTTAAGCCTTTAGTATGGCTAAAGGTTGGAAAACAATAAAAGAAGTTATTCGAATTAAATTCAAAATTATTGGTGGAACATTGCAATCCAAATGAAATTATGAAGGAAGAAAAAGGAGTTAAAATCTTATTTATTATACTTCTCAATCCGATCCAATTTTGTGTACTAAACATGCACAAGGGGTTTGTCACTAGTAAGGGAATGCGATTGAGATTTTTAATTAGATGAAAAAATTACGTTCCTAGAGTCTACAAATCAGAAGATGCGAGATAGTAGATGAATTTTCTCTTTTATTGGTTCACTTCCATTTGAAATCTGAATTAACTATCAACTATTAGTTTGCAAGGCAAATAGTAAGTTCTCTTTTACAGGTTCACTTCCATTTAAAATCTGAATCAACTGTCAACTATAAAATATTGTTTTTGGGTACAATTTTATCACATGTTTCTAGTTTATGTCTTACTAATGTAATGATGTAATAGCAAACTAGATTGTGAGCTACTACTAGTATAGTATAAGTCTACAAAAGTAGTGTTGACTGTCATATGTGAAAAGTGGTAGTAAGATGTGNTGGGTACAATTTTATTAGATGTTTCTAGTTTATGTCTATCTAATGTAATGATGTAATAGTAAACTAGATTGTGAGCTAATACTAGTATAGTATAAGTCTACAAAAGTAGTGTGGGCTGTCATATGTGAAAAGTGGTAGTAGGATGTGATTGGCTAAAATCTTTTGTGATGTGGCTTTATATAGCCTATCTTTCTACTCATTTTAGGTATGAAAAATCGGTTTCCCTCTCCTCTTGTTTGTTCAATATACATCAGTGGTATCAGAGCTTAAGAAATCGATCTTTGAAAGGGTGGAAGTTCCTAGAAAAAACAGAGCAAAAACAGAGTATTCTTCTGTTAAAACCGGTAAGTATATGCGAATCCGGTATGCTCAAGTGAAATTCGGTAAGCTCTATTTCCCTGTCTTTCTCCTCTTTTTGATCGATTCTTGAGAGAAAAGCAATAAGGAACCTTCACTAACCAAACGAGTAAGTGAGAGTTATGGCCTCTAGTGCTTTCTCCGTACCTCTTCCTTCAGCCTTCAATGAAGAAAATTACGATTTTTGAGCAGCTAAGATGAAGGCTTATTTGAAAGCCTATGATCTGTGAGAAATCACAGAATCAAGAGCAGAACCACCACCACTTAGAGCAAATCCAACTATAGCTCAGCTGAAGCAACATAGTGAGGAGTTGCAAAAAAGTTCAAGGCTTTGTCTTGTATTCAATAAGTTGTTTCTGATGCTATCTTTACTAGGATCATCACCTGTGAAACTGCAAAAGAGGCTTGGGATAGATTCCTTGAGGAATTTAGGGAAAATGCAAGGACAAGGCAAATGCAAGTTCTCAACCTCAGAAGAGAGTATGAGATACTAAAGATGAAGGAGTTTAAATCAGTTAAAGATTACTCAGACATATTGATGAAAATGGTGAACAAAATCAGGCTGTTAGGGGATGAACTACCAGATAAGAGTGTGGTAGAAAAGGTTCTTATCAGTTTACCTGAGAAATTTGAGGCAAAGATCTCTTCACTTGAAGATTCAAGAGACTTGTCTGTTATTACCTTATTTGAGCTCATAAATGCCTTGCAAGCAACTGAGCAAATGAGGCTATTTAGACAAGAAGAACAAGTTGAAGGAGCTTTATTAGCCAAAGGAAAATATAAAGCTCAAACAAGCTTTGGTATGAAGAGGCAACAACCTGAAAAAAAAAAAAGGGGAAAAGCAGCAGAACTGCAGGAAAAAATGATAGCTATCCTCCATGTCCTCATTGCAAGAAAACCGATCACTATCCTAAATAGTGTTGGTACAGGCCAGAAGTCCAATGCAAAGGATGTAAACAATTTGGACATGTTCAAAAAGTGTGTAA